>JAGUCH010000010.1:0-268240 GCA_019096065.1 Paracyclopina nana
GTTCGCTGTATTCGCCACTGTTTGCCCATGTTTGATGTGTTAGCCTGTGTTTGCCCATGTTTGCTGTGTTCGCCCGTGTTCGCTTAGTTCGCCCTTGTTCACTGTGTTCGCCCGTGTTCATTGATGTGATCACCCGTGTGTTTGCTGTGTTCGCCCGTGTTTGCTGTGTCTGGCCTGTGTTCGCTGTCATCGCCCGTGTTCAACCCGTGTTCGCTGTGTTTGCCTCAAGTTCGCTGTGATTGCCTGTGTCTGGCTGTGTTTGCCTGTGTTCACTGTCATCGCCCCGTCTGCGCTGTGGTTCGCCCGTGTTTGTTGCTTTTGCCTGTGTTCGCCTGTGTTCGCCCGTGTTCAAACCGTGTTCGCTGCCTGCAGCCAGTGTTCACCCAAGTTTGCTGTGATCTGCCTCCTGGTGTTCGCTGTGTTTGCCTGTGTTCACTGCAAAGACTGCCTGTGTTCGTTGTGGGTTCGCCCGTGTTCGCTGTGTTTGCCCCAGTTCGCTGTGTTTGCCTGTGTTCGACTGTGTTCGCTCTTTTTGCCCGTGTTTGCTGTGTTCCTTGTGTTTGCGGTGTTCCTTGTGTTTGCCCGTGTTCGCTGTGTTCGCTCAGGTTTGCCTGGGTTCGCTGTGATTGCCCGTGTTCGCTGTGTTTGCCTGTGTTTGCTGTGGTATCGGTTTAATGCTCACTTCCGTGTTCCTTGTGTTTTTGTGTTCCTTGTAGTTTCACCATGTTTGCTGTGTTCACTCGTGTTTACAGTGTTTGCCTGTGTTCGCCCATGTTTGCTGTGATCGCCAGTGTTTGCTGTGGCTGTCTGTGCTCGCTGTGTCTACCCAAGCTGTTGTGTTAAGCCTGTGTTTGACCATGTTTACTGTGTTTGCCCGTGTTTGCTGTGTTCCTCAGGCACGCACAGATCGGCCTCGTGTCTGCCCGTGTTCAACCGTGTTCGCTGTGTTCGCTTGTGTTCGCCCCGTGTTTGTTGTGTTTGCCTGTGTTTGCTGTGATCACCGCAGTGTTTAATGTGATTCGTGTTTGCTAGTGCTGCCTGTGTTTGCTGTGATCGCTTTGTGCCTTGATGTGATTCGCATTGCCGTGTTCGCTGTGTTCGCCCGTGTTTGCTGTGGTTTGCCTGTGTTCGCTGTGATCGCCCGTGTTTGCTGTGTTTGGTCAGGTTTGCTGTGATCGCCTGGGAGCTGGCTGGGTGGGCTTGCCCGTGTTTGCTGTGATCACCTGTGTTCACACGTGTTCGCCCATGTTCGCCCAAGTTCGCCCAAGTTTGCCCAAGTTTGCTGTATTCTACCATGTTCGCACTGTTTGCTGTGTTTGCCTGTGTCTGACCGTGTGTTCACCCATGTTAGCCCGTGTTTGCTGTGTTATTTGTGTTTTTGCTGTGTTCCAGTTCGCTATGTTCCTTGTGATCACCACCGCCTGTGTTCGCTGTGATTGCCTGTGGCTTGCTGTGTTTGCCAGTGTTCGCCGCTGTGATTGCCTGTGGTTTGGACGTGTTCACTGTGGTTTCCAAGCTGTGATCGCCCGTGTTTCGCTGTGATCTGCCCAAGCCAACTGTGTTCGCCCGCGCTGCTGTGATCACCTGTGTTTGCCCGTGTTCGCCCCAAGTTCACTGTGTTCGGCTGTATTCTCCCCTGTTTGCCCATGTTTGCTGTGTTCGCCAGTGTTTGCCTGGACAGGTATGTTTGCTGTGTTCGCCCGTGTTTAGCTTGGTTCGCCCTTGTTTGCTCAGTTCGGCCAGTGTTCACAGATCACCCCATGGTTTATGTGTTAGCCTGTGTTTGCTGTGATCACCCATGTTTGCTGTGTTTGTCCGTGCTCTGCCCTGTGTTCACTGTGTTTGCCTGTGTTCGACTGTGTCTCGCCTCTGTTCGCCTGTGTTTGTTGTGTTCCTTGTGTTCGCTGTGTTCCATGTGTGTGCCCGTGTTCGGCTGTGTGCGCCCGTGTTTGCTGTGGTTTGCTGTGTTTGCCTGTGTTCGCTGTGATCGCCTGTATTCGCCCATGTTTGTTCATGTTTGCTGTGTTCGCTTGTGTTAGCCCATGTTCGCTGTATTTGCCTGCAAGGTTCTGCCAGATCACCCGTGTTCGCTGTGTTCACCTAAGTTTGTTACTGTGTTTGCCTGTGTTTGACCATGTTTACTGTCTTCGCCCGTGTTTGCTGTGTTCCTTGTGTTCGCTGTGTTCCATGTGTTTGCCCATGTTTGCTGTGATTGCCCGTGTTTGCTGTGTTTGCCTGTGTTCGCTGTGATCGCCTGTGTTCGCCCATGTTCAACTGTGTTCGCTGCTTGGGTTCGTGTTCGCCCGTAAGTTTGCTATGTTTGCCTGTGTTCGCTTGTGTTAGCCCATGTTCGCTGTGAACACCCGTGTTTGAATGATCGACCATGTTTGCTGTGTCTGCCTTTGTTCACGGTGATCGCCCGTGCTTGCTCCGTGTTCAACCATGTTCGCTGTGTTCGACTGTGCTCCGCCTTGTTCGCCTGTGTTTGCTGTGTTCCTTGTGTTTGCCCGTGTTTGCTGTCTCTGCCCGTGTTTGCTGTGTTTGCCTGTGTTCGCTGTGTTCGCCCACGTTTGCTGTGATCACCTCTGTGTTTTGCTGTGTTCGCCTGTGTTCGATGTGTTTACCCTAGTTTGCTGTGGGGCTTGCCCGTGTTCACAAAGTTCGCTGTGGCCCGCTGTATTCACTTCCTGTTTGCCCATGCTGATGTGTTAGCCTGTGTTTGCCCATGTTTGCTGTGTTCGCCCGTGTTCACTTAGTTCGCCCTTGTTCACTGTGTTCGCCTCAGAAAACGCTGTGATCACCTGTGTTTGCTGTGTCTGACCTGTGTTTACAAGGGCTCGCCTAAATTCGCTGTCATTACCCGTGTTCAACCGTGTTCATTGTGTTTACCCTAGTTTGCTGTGTTTGCCCGTGTTCGCCCAAGTTCGGCTGTGTTCTGGGCTGTATTCGCCCCTGTTTGCCCATGTTTGATGTGTTAGCCTGTGTTTGTCCATGTTTGCTGTGGTCTGCCCGTGTTCGCTTAGTTCGCCTCTTGTTCCACTGTGGGTTCGCCCAAAGCTGCTGTGTTTGCCGGTGTTCGCTCAGATCGCCCGTGTTCGCTGTGTTTGCCCGTGTTCGGCTGTGTTCGCCCAAGTTCACTGTGTTTGCTCAAAAGGTTCGACTGTGTTTGCCTTTTTGTTCGCCCGTGTTTGCTGTGTTCCCTGTGTTTGCGGTGTCTCGGTGTCTGCCCATGTTTGCTGTGTTCGGCCCGTGTTTGCTGTGGTTTGCCTGGGTGTTCACACATGTTTGCTGTCATGCATCCCCTCGTGTTTGCTGTGTTCGCCTTGTGTTCTGGCTGCAGTTCACGCAAGTTTGCTGTGTTTGCCTGTGTTTGACCATGTTTACTGTGTTCACCCGTGTTTGCTGTGTTCCTTGTGTTCGCTGTGTTCCTTGTGTTCGCCCATGTTTGCTGTGATGGCCTCGTATTTGCTGTGTTCGCCTGTGTTCGCTGTGATTCTGTAATCTGGCCTCGTGTTCAACCGTGTTCGCTGTGTCTGCCAGTGCTTGCCCAAGTTGTCTGTGGATTGCCTGTGTTCGCTGTGGTTTTATCCGTGTTCACTTTTGATCACCTGTATTCGCTGTGTTCACACCTGTTCGCTGTGTTTGCCTCTGTCTGCTGTGTTTTGCCTGTGTTCGACTGTGTTCGCTCTTGTTCTGGCCCGTGTTTGCTCTATTCCTTGTGTTTATGTGTTCCTTTTGTTTGCCCGTGTTTGCTGTGTTCTGCTGTGTGATTGCCAGTGTTTGCTGTGTTTGCTGTGTTTGCCCGTGTTTGGCTGTGATCGCCCGTGTTTGCTGTGTTTGCCCGTGTTTGCTGCAAGGACACTGTGTTTGCTTGTGTTCACCACAATCGCCCAAAGCCCTGGTTTGCCCAAGTTTGTTGTATCTTCGCCTCTGTTCGCCCAAGTTTGCTGTGGTTGTCTGTGTTCGACCGTGTTCGCCCATGTTAGCCTGGGTGGTTTGCTGTGTTACTTGTGTTTGCTGTGTTCCTTGTGTCTGCTTTAATTCCTTGTGATCTACCGTGTTCACTTTCTGTGTTCGCTGTGATTGCCCGTGTTTGCTGTGGTCGGCCTGTGTTTGCTGTGTTCTGCCCGCATTTGCTTGGGGTTTGGTCAGTTCACTTGTGGTTTGCTGTGATCACCCGTGTTTGCTGTGATTGCCTGTGTTTGCTGTGTTCGCCCGTGTTTGCTGTGATCACCTGTGTTTGCCCGTGTTCGCCCAAGTTCACTGTGTTCGCTGTATTCTCCCTGCCCGCCCATGCTTGCTGCAAGCCCTCTGTATTTGCCCATGTTTGCTGTGTTTGCCCGTGTTCAAGGTTCGCCTCTGTTTGCTGTGTTCGTCTAGTGTTCATGTGGGTGATCACCCGTGTTTGCTGTGTTCGCCCGTGTTTGCTGTGATCACCCGTGTTTGCTGTGTTTGCCCGTGCACTGCCCAAGTTCACTGTGTTTGCCTGTGTTCCGACTGTGTTCGCCCTTTTGTCTCTGCCTTTCGTGTTTGCTGTGGTTCCTTGTGTCTGATGTGTTCCTTGTGTTCGCTGTGTTCCATGTGTGTGCCCGTGTTCGCTGTGTGCGCCCGTGTTTGCTGTGTTTGCCTGTGTCTGCTGTGATCGCTCTGTATTCCCACTTCATGTTTGCCCATGTTTGTTGTGTTCGCTTGTGTTAGCCTATATTCGCTGTGATTGCTCAGAACACAGATCACATCAGTGAGCCCGCTGTGTTCACCCAAGTTTGCTGTGTTTGCCTGTGTTTGACCATGTTTACTTTGGCACCACCTGTGTTTGCTGTGTTCCTTGTGTTCGCTACAGTTCCATGTGTTCATTGTTGCTCTGGGCTGTGATCGCCTGCGTGTTTGCTGTGTCTGCCTGTGTTTGCTGTGATCGCCCGTGTTTGCCGGTGTTCAACCGGGTTCTGCTGTGTTCGCCTGTGTTTGCCCAAGTTCGCTGTGATTGCCCTTGTTCGCTGTGTTTGCCCGTGTTTGCCCTTGTTTGCTGTGTTTGCCTGTGTTTGCTTGCAGGCAGCCCATGTTCGCTGTGAACACCCGTGTTTGATGTGATCGCCCATGTTTGCTGTGTTCGCCTTTGTTCCGCTGTGATCGCCCGTGTTTGGCCCGGGGTGGTTCAACCGTGGTTCGCTGTGTTCTGACTGTGTTTGCCCTTGTTCGCCCGTGTTTGCTGTGGTTCCTTGTGTTTGCCCGTGCTTGCTGTGTTCGCCCGTGTCTTGCTGTGTTTGCCTGTGTTCGCTGTGTTTGCCCGTGTTTGCTGTGATTGCCCGTGTTCGCTGTGTTCATTGTGTTCGCTTGTGTTCGCCAAAGTTCAGCTGTGTTTGCTCAACATTCGACTGTGTTCGCCCTTGCTCGGCCCCGTGTTTGCTGTGTTCTTTGTGTTCGCGGTGTTCCTTGTGTGTGCTCCGGGTGAATTGGCTGTGTGCGCATTTGTTTGCTATGGGTTTGCTGTGTTCACCTGCTATCTGTGTTTGCCTGTGTTTGACCATGTTTACATTGTGTTCGCCCGTGTTTGCTGTGTTCCTTGTGTCTCGCTGTGATCGCCCGTGTTTGCTGTGTTTGCCCGTGTTTGCTGTGTCTGCTGTGTTCGCCCGTGTTTGCTGTGTTTGCTCGTGTCTGGCTGTGATCGCCCGTGTTTGCTGTGTTTGCCTGTGTTTGCTGTGATCGCCCGTGTTTGCTGTGTTTGCCTCCGTGTTTGCTGTGATCACCTGTGTTTGCTGTGTTCGCCCATGTTCGCCTGCCCGCCTCAAGTTTGCCCAAGTTTGCTGTATTCGCCCATGTCTGCCCATAAGTTTGTTGTGTTTGCCTGTGTTCGACCGCGTGTTCACCCATGTTAGCCCGTGTTTGCTGTGTTACTTGTGTTCGCTATGTTCCTCAGCATCGCCTGTGGTTCGCCTGTGTCTGGCCAGATTGCCTGTGGTTTGCTGTGTTTGCCAGTGTTCACAGATTACTCGTGTTTGGACGTGCCCGCCGTGGTTTGCTGTGGACGCCCGTGTTTGCTGTGATTGCCCGTGTTTGCTGTGTTCGCCCGTGTTTGCTGTGATCACCTGTGTTTGCCCGTGTTCGCCCAAGTTCACTGTGGTTCGCTGTATTCTCCCCTGTTTGCCCATGTTTGCTGTGTTCGCCTGTGTTTGCCCATGTTTGCTGCTGTGTTCGCCTGTGTTTGCTTTGTGGGAGCCCGCTCTGTTTGCTGTGTTCGCCAGTGTTCGCTGTGATCACCCGTGTTTGCTGTGTTAGCCTGTGTTTGCTGTGATCACCCGTGTTTGCTGTGTTTGCCCGTGTTCGCTCAAGTTCACTGTGTTTGCCTGTGTTCGACTCAGGTCGCCCTTGCCCGCCCGTGTTTGCTGTGTTCCTTGTGTTCGCTGTGTTCCATGTGTGTGCCCGTGTTCGCTGTGTGCTCCCGTGTTTGCTGTGTTTGCTGTGTTTGCCTGTGTTCGCTGTGATCGCCTGTATTCGCCTATGTTTGTTCATGTTTGCTGTGTTCGCCAAAGCTAGTCTCTCCATGTTCGGTCAGATTGCCCGTAGTTCGCTGTGGACACCCGTGTGTTCGCTTGTGTTCACCCAAGTTTGCTGTGTTTGCCTGTGTTTGACCATGTTTACTGTGTTCGCCCGTGTTTGCTGTGTGTTCCAGTTCGCTTGTGTTCCATGTGGGCTTGCCCATGTTTGCCGATTGCCCGTGGTTTGCTGTAGTTTTGCCTGTGTTCGCCAGATCGCCTGTGTTCGCCCATGTTCAACCGTGTCTGCTGTGTTTGCCCGTGTTCGCCTGTTTGCTGTGTTTGCCTGTGTTCAGTTTGTGTTAGCCCATGTTCGCTGTGAACACCTCGTGTTTGATGTGATCACCATGTTTGCTGTGTTCGCCTTTGTTCGCTGTGATCGCCCGTGTTTGCCCGTGTTCAACCATGTTCGCTGTGTTCGACTGTGTTCGCCCTTGTTCATCAAATGCTGTGTTCCTTGTGTTTGTCTGGGGGCTGCTGCCTCTGCCCGTGTTTGTTGTGGTGTTTGTCAAAGTCTGCTGTGTTCGCCCATGTTTGCTGCAGATCGCCCGTGTTTAAGTGTTCACTGTGTTCGATGTGTTTACTCCCAGTTTGCTGTGTTTGCCCGTGTTCGCCAAAGTTCGCTGTGTTCGCTGTATTCGCCCCTGTTTGCCTCATGTTTGATGTGTTAGCCTGTGTTTGCCCATGTTTGCTGTGTTTGCCTGTGTTCACTTAGTTCGCCCTTGTTCACTGTGTTCGGCCGTGTTCGCTGTGGATCAATTGGTGGTTTGCCAGGCTCACCCGTGTTTACTGTGTCTGCCTGTACTCCGCTGTCATCGCCCGTGTTCAACCGTGTTCGCTGTGTTTACCCTAGTTTGCTGTGGTTTGCCCGTGTTCGCCCAAGTTACGCTGTGTTAGCTGTAATTCGCTTCCTGTTTGCCCATGTTTGATGTGTTAGCCTGTGTTTGCCCATGTTTGCTGTGGTTCGCCCGTGTTCGCTTTAGTTCGCCCTTGTTCACTGTGTTCGCCACGTGTTTGCTGTGGTTTGCTTTGGTGTTCGCTGCGATCGCTCCGTGTTCGCTGTGTTTGCCCGTGCATTCGCTGTGTTCGCCCAAGTTCACTGTGTTTGCCTGTGTTCGACTGTGTTTGCCTCTTTGTTCGCCCGTGTTTGCTGTGTTCCTTGTGTTTGCGGTGTTCCTTGTGTCTGCCCATGTTTGCTGTGTTCGCCACGTGTTTGCTGTGTTTGCCTGTGTTCGGCCCATGTTTGCTGTGATCGCCCGTGTTTGCTGTGTTCGCCTGTGTTCGCTGTGTTCCACGCAAGTTTTGCTGTGTTTGCCTGTGTTTGACCATGTTTACTGTGTTCGCCCGTGTTTGCTAGTGTTTCTTGTGTTCGGCTGTGTTCCTTGTGTTCGCCCATGTTTGCTGTGATGGCCCGTATTTACTGTGTTCGCCTGTGTTCGCTGTGATCGTCACCGTGTTACGCCCGTGTTCAACCGTGTTCAAAATTGTGTTCGCTTGTGTTTTGCCCAAGTTCTGCTGTGATTGCCTGTGTTCGCTGTGTTTATCCGTGTTCACTTTGATCACCCGTGTTCAGCTGTGTTCACCCCACGTGTTCGCTGTGGTTTGGCCCTGCAGTTCGCTGTGTTCCTTTGCCTGGTGTTCGACTGTGTTCGCCCTTGTTCGCCCAAGTGTTTGCTCTATTCCTTGTGTTTTGGCGGTGTTCCTTTTGTTTGCCCGTGTTTGCATGTGCTTCGCTGTGATTGCCAGTGTTTGCTGGGGTTGTTTGCTGGGTGGGGTTTGCCCTAAGTGGTTTGCTGTGATCGCCAGTGTTTGCTGTGTTTGCCCGTGTTTGCTGCGCGATCACCTGTGTTTGCTGTGTTCGCCATGTTCGCCCCAAGTTCGCCCAAGCTCTTGCCCAAGTTTGCTGTATTCGCCTCTGTTCGCCCAAGTTTGCTGTGTTTGCCTGTGTCTCGACCGTGGGTATTCGCCCCATGTTATTATGTGCTTCCCGTGTATTGCTGTGTTACTTCAACGGTGTTTGCTGTGTTCCCTTGTGTTCGCTTTGTTCCCTTGTGATCGCCCGTGTTCGCCTGGGTGGTGTTCGCTGTGATTGCCCGTGGTTTGCTGTGTTTGCCTGTGTTTGCTGTGTTCGCCTGTGATTGCTCGGGGTGTTTGGCCGTGTTCGCCGTGGTTTGCTGTGATCGCCACGGTGGTTTGCTGTGATTGGCCTGTGTTTGCTGTGTGTCTGCCACGTGTTTGCTGTGATCACCCTGTGTTTGCCCGTGTTCGCCCAAGTTCACTGTGTTCGCTGTATTCTCCCCTGTTCGCCCATGTTTGCTGTGTTCGCTCTGTATTTGGCCCAATGTTTGCTGTGTTTGCCCGTGTTCGCTTTGTTCGCCTGCTTGTTTGCTGTGTGTTCGCCCGTGTTCGCTGTGATCACCCAGTGGTTTGCTGTGTTCGCCTGTGTTTGCTGTGATCACCCGTGTATTGCTGTGTTTGTCAGTGATCGCCCAAGTTCACTGAACAAAAGTTTGCCTGTGTTAGGCTGTGTTCGCCCTTGTTCGCCCGTGTTTGCTGTGTTCCTTGTGTTCGCTGTGTTTCCTTGTGTTCGCTGTGTTCCATGTAGCTGTGCCCGTGTTCGCTGTGTGCGCCCGTGTTTGCTGTGTTTGGCCTGTGTTCGCTGTGATCGCCTGTATTCGCCCATGTTTGCCCATGTTGCTCTGCTGCCCTTGTTCGCTTGTGTTAGCCCATATTCAGCTGTGATTGTCCAGTGTTCGCTGTGATCACACGTGTTCAGCTGTGTTCACCCAAGTTTGCTGTGTTTGCCTGTGTTTGACCATGTTTACTGTGTTCGCCCGTGTTTGCTGTGTTCCTTGTGTTCGCTGTGTTCCATGTGTTCGCCCATGTTCGTCTGTGATCGCTCCGTGTTTGCTGTGTTCGCCTGTGTTTGCTGTGATCGCCCGGTGTTTGCCGTGGTGTTCAACCGGAGTTCACTGTGTTCAGCCTGTGTTTGCCCAGAAGTTCGCTGTGATTGCCCTTGTTCGCTGTGTTTGCCCGTATTGCTCCAAGTTCGCTGTGTTTGCCTGTGTTTGCTTGTAGGTTAGGGCCCATGTTCGCTGTGAACACCCGTGTTTGATGTGATCGCCCATGTTTCTATATATGTGTTCGCCTTTGTTCGCTGTGGATCGCCGGTGCTTTGCCGTGTTCAACCGTGTTAGCTGTGTTCGACTGTGTTTGCCCTTGTTCGCCCGTGTTTGCTGTGTTCCTTGTGTTTGCCCGTGTTTGCTGTGTTCGCCCGTGTTTGCTGTGTTTGCCTGTGTTCGCTGTGTTTGCCCGTGTTTGCTGTGATTGCCCGTGTGTCTTCGCTGTGTTCGCCTGTGTTCGCTGTGTTACGCCCAAAAGTTCGCTGTGTTTGCCTGTGTTCGACTGTGTTAGCCCTTGTTCGCCCGTGTTTGCTGTGTTCCTTGTGTTCGCGGTGTTCCTTGTGTGTGCCTCGTGTTCTGCTTGTGTGCGCACGATGTTTGCTATGTTTGCTGTGTTCACCCAAGTTATCTGTGTTTGCCTGTGCTCTTTTGACCTCATGTTTACTGTGTTCGCCCGTGTTTGATGTGTTCCTTGTGTTCGCTGTGATACGCCACGTGTTTGGCTGTGTTTGCCCGTGTTTTGCTGTGATTGCTGCGTGTTTGGCCGTGATTACGCCGTGTTTGCTGTGATCGCCCGTGTTTGCTGTGATGCGCCCATGTTTGCTGTGTTTGCCCGTGTTTGCTGTGATCACACCTGTGTTTGCCCGTGTTCGCCCAAGTTCGCTGTGTTCGGCTGTATTCGCCCCTGTTTGCTGTGTTTGCCTGTGTTTGCCCATGTTTGCTGTGTTCACCCGTGTTCGCTTTGTTTCCGCCCCTGTTCGCTGTGTTCCGCCCGTGTTTGACTGTGATCACCTGTGTTTGTTGTGTTCGCCCGTGTTCGCTGTGATCACCACGTGTTTGCTGTGTTCGCCCGTGTTTGCCCGAAACTCTTTGTTTGCTGTGTTTGCCTGTCTTCGACTGTGTTCGCCCTTGTTCACCACGTGTTTGCTGTGTTCCCTTGTGTTTGCTGTGTTCCATGTGTGTGTGCCCGTGTTCGGCTGTGTGCGCCCCGTGTTTGCTGTGTTTGCATGTGTCTCGCTGTGATCGCCCGTATTCGCCCATGATTGCCCATGTTTGCTGTTGTTCGCTTGTGTTCAGCCCATGTTAGCTGTGATTGCCTCGTGTTCGCTGTGATCACCCGTGTTCGCTGTGTTCACCCAAGTTTGCTGTGTTTGCCTGTGTTTGACCATGTTTACTGTGTTCGCCCGTGTTTGCTGTGTTTCTTGTGTTGTTCCTTGTGTTCGCCCATGTTTGCTGTGATCGCCCGTGGTTTGCTGTAGTGTTTGCTGGTTGATCGCCACGTGTTCGCATCCTGATGATTCGCCCGTGTTTGAGTGTGTTCCTTGTGTTCGCGGTGTTCCTTGTGTTTGTCCCGTGTTTGCTGTGTTCGCCCGTGTTTGCTGTGTTTGCCTGTGTTCGCTGTGATCGCTTGTGTTTGATGTGATCGCCCGTGTTTGCTGTGTTCGCTCTGTGTTACGCTGTGATCGCCACGTGGTTTGCTCACGTGTTTGCTGTGTTCCTTGTGTTCGCGGTGTTCCTTTTGTATGTTTGCCCGTGTTTGCTGTGTTTGCCCGTGTTTGCTGTGTTTGCCTGTGTTCGCTGTGTTCGCCCATGTTCGCTGTGATCGCCACGTGTTTGCTGTGTTCGCCTGTGTTCGCTGTGTTCACCCAAGTTTGCTGTGTTTGCCTGTGTTTGACCATGTTTACTGTGTTCGCCCGTGTTAGCCCGTGTTTGCTGTGTTCCTTGTGTTTGCTGTGTTCCTTGTGTTTGCCCTTGTTCGCTGTGATCGCCCGTGTTTGCTGTGTTTGCCTGTGTTTGCTGTGTTTTCCCGTGTTCGCTGTGATTGCTTTCGTGTTTGGCTGTGTTTGCCGTGTTTTCTGTGATCGCCCATGTGTTTGCTGTGATCGCCCGTGTTTGCTATGTTCGGCCTGCGTGTTTGCTGTGATCACCTGTGTTTGCCCGCGTGTTCGCCCCAAGTTCGCTGTGTTCGCTGTATTCGCCCCTGTTACTGCCCATGCTTTGCTGTGTTCGCCTGTGTTTGCCCAATGTTTGCTGTGTTCGCCTCGTGTTGCGCTTTGTTACGCCCTTGTTTGCTGTGTGTTCGCCCGTGTTCTGGCTGTGATCACCCGTGTTTGCCCGTGTCTCTTCTGTGTTACCGCCCGTGTTCGCCCGTGTTACTCCAAGATTCGCCCAAGTTACCGCTGTGTTTGCTCTCGTGTTCGCCCGTGTTTGCTGTGTTCCTTGTGTTCGCTTTTTTCCTCAGGTGTTCCGCCTCTGTGTTTGCCTGTGTCTGCTGTAATTTCGCCCTAAGGTTAGGTTTGTTGCTTGTTGTTTGTTGCAGAGACTCTAGCCCGGTTCCAACACGGGATATCAGCATAGTGCAGTACTGTAAACTAGTTAAGTCAGGTCGAGCTGAGCCCAGCCTTGAGCCAGCTGTGACCTGGGACTATGCTAAAAAGTCAAGTTCACGTCTCTTGACTATGCTATGCTGATTTTTCCTTGTTGGAACCGAGGCTTCTTTGTTCTCAGTCCTCAACTCATTCACACCCAAGTCCTAGAGGGAGCCGATTTGCACTGAACCAACAGCTTCATAAAAAGCACAATGATCAATGTATAAATGTTGTTAACGTATTCATCCAGGCTTTGCAAAGCAAAAGCTAAACAATCTCACTTTTTAGGCTCTTGTCTCAGTGTTAACTGAGCGGATTGGTCATAAAATTCCTCTAAGCTGTCTCCAACTAGGTCATCTTTACCTTTTTAAAAAGGTATGCTCAAGTTTTCAACAAGGCAACTGGCCTTCATAAATCAGGTTGTCTTGGATCTCAACCAGGCATGTCATAGACATTGGCCCTGTTGACCTCATGATGTATCTGCAAATTTGATTCCAATCCGCTGAGTTATTACTAAAGGTACGAAGCCTTGAAAGTGCTTTTGCTTCATCTAGCTTTTTTATCTAGCGTATATTAGGTTGCAGTTTGCATCTGCACAAAAATAGTTTGAAAAGTATGAGTCCAGTAGAAGTGGCGTACTATTCAAGCAAAAATTTGTTTTGCAGTTTCCATAGTGTCAACACTCCAAAAACATTAGCTTTCCAATTGCTTTCAATCAGTGGCACTAGCTAGTTACATTCATTCACAAAAGCATTGTGGATGTGTGCAGAAAAATAGACATGACATTTTTGCAAGTTATTTGCACCTTAATTGTTTCATCAACTGCAATCCTTTGCATTAAAAAAGTATCAGCAAACCTCCTTCATTAAAAGGATCTTATGACATTTCCAAGCCATGATGTTTCACAAGTTTGCCTGAAATTAACCAACCCATGTAGGCTGTAACTTTAGAAAGCATTGGGAAACTGTTAATATCTTGCCAATCATGAATAGGTGCTGCGCTTGAGTTGCTCATTTGCTTGCCTGAGATCTTTGGAATGTAAATGGCTTCCAAATTCTCCATGAATCCATCTGTAAATTGACCAATCATATACCAGTCAAAGCGATTGCAAGCTCAGCCAAATAAGGTTGAGCTATGGCTATCATCCAAAGCCAAGTTTTACAGGTTTATGTAAAAATTACTTTCTTTAGGAAAAAATAGTGGAAAACCTTTCTGTGAAATTCTCGCTTCCAGTTCCTCTCATTTTCTGCTGATTTCTACATTTTCGAGCGGTGAAATCTATGATTTCAGTACATCAAGAGTCATTGAGTTTAAGCCTGCTGTATTTTAATGCACGACATGGCCCATTGCTAATAAGGCTGGTCCATTCATCCTCAGCCCAAAAGCGGGACTCTCCCAAGAGTTCTGCCAATGATTCAAGAGTACCACTAAATATCCAAGTGTGGAACATTGGAGAGCCCTCAGTGACTTAGAAAACAGTAATTGAAAATACATCAATTGGTTTAAAGTGGACTGCAGGATGGGCCTCCATGGATGATGTCATGTTCTACATTGGAGTAGGAGGCAATTAGCAAATAATTCAAAGTTAACATCTTTTTTAAAGTGTATCTTGCATTACAGCAAGTGACAATGTGGCTTGGGGATATACTAATGGCAACTGGAAGAAGCTTCGATCATTTTCCAAATCTATAAGATACACATGCTTGCAGCATTTGTTTCCTGGTGACACTGACTCTGTGTACATAATGGGTGGTTGTGGCTGATGCCAGCTTATATATCTATGCTCCTTTTCAACAAATACATATTCAACTTTTGGATGTGGACAATTCTCATGAACTTTAAGTTTATTATTGGATGTGCAGGATGGATAAGGACGCCGGTGGAAAGCAAGTATTTCATTCGTGTAGGTGGAAATTCTCCTGAATTAGGACTTTTGAACATAGTGAAAATGTTTTGCATCCAATTGCAATGCTCCGGGGTGGACTTCATTGCCCAATTACTCCTACCAATATCTTCAGCTCATCAGTTATTAGAAGCAAATGGTATTCTCTACTCATTTGGAGGCGCTTTCAGAGGGAATACTTGAACCAGAAGTCCCCCTTCTTAAGGTCTACTCACTGGATTTGGTGTCACCTTCAAAACCTGGACTGAAGTTAGAGATTTGCCAAATGAGAAATGAAAAGAAGTAATGCAAGTATGTTGTACGCCATATCCCCTGATGAATCTGCTTTACCAATTGGTTTCAATAAAAAAGTGTTGAAAAAATCTGTAAATTGGGTGTCATTGATTGTATGAGACTTAAATGTTTTAAAGAAGTATACTTCATTAGACACAAGAGTGTATTTTTATTGCGCTAGGGTGTATTTTGTACACTGAGTGTACTAGGTGAACTGAGTGTATTTGGTGTACTGAGAGTACTTGATTTTCTGAGTGTACTTGGTGTACTGAGTGTACTTGGTGTACTGAGTGTATTTAGAGAACTGAGTTTACTCGGTATAGTAGTGAGTGTACTTGGTGTACTGAGTGTACTTGGTGAACAAAGTGTGCTTGATTTAGTGTGCTTGGTGTATTGGATGTAATTTGGGATATGAGTGTACTGAAGATGCTGGATGATCTAATACTATTCGAAAGCATAAAGCATGAATGTATTATTTATCTATTTTGGTTAAGCACCACTCCATTGAGATCAGTGATAGAGTTAGCCTTTTTGTTGCTCTTGAGCAGCTCTGATCAGTTTCACAAATTCTGTTTCCCTGATGATGAATTGAGTGCAGTTCTCGTTGGCATCAATGGCCTTGATCATGTCATGGCCTTGGTGTAACAATGAGCCTTTGAGCAGTTCGTTGTCGACATCATGTATTGCACAGCCTTGTTTCAGCTCTTGATTTGTCCTCTGGAGCTCGCTGAGGTTTTGCAGCAGTTCGGCTTGACCAAATGGTGTGCGGCGGTCACACCCTCTGAAGCCTAGGATGGTTGCCATCGGCTTCATGGTCGTGATACCGTTCGCAGCCTCCGGGTGCTGGCCGGATGTCTACCCGACTTGGACCCAAAGCCGCAGCCTCGGTGCTCCAACTCCGGCGAGATACATCACATGGCAAGCTTCAGTGCTGTAGACCTGTGATTGGGCCTCCTACCCACGTCCTCAACGGCCTCAACAGCCTCAGACGAGGGATGCATAACTGCCCAGGAAACCTCTATACAAGTTATGGTCGAACAAAGTCAAACAAGGTTGTCTTATTCACTCAGCTTTTAACACCACACAAATTAATGGCAGCAAATACAAAGAAATAAGTACTGCAGTAAATATTCTTGTGGCCATCTTCTTCATGCCCTCAGCACACTTTGGAGAACTTTGGTGGGACAATAGCAGGGCAGAGCTCACTCAATGGGCCATGTGCACTTGGTCCATGTCTTGTTTCTCTGAAGTCCCCCATCGAACTCCCGAGTCTTCTCCTTCTTCTCCACTCGATGCATCGCAGCAAGTTCCATCAGCTTCCATCTGCTTCTCTCCGTTATCATGCAGCTGCAGGTCCTCTCTATGTAGCAGCTAGCAACTCCTCCACACAATGGCTAGCAACTTCTCCACTCAAGGTCAGGTGAATTGCCATAGGTGAGGCTCAACGCATGGTAGTAGCAGCAGCAGCAGCAACAATCAGAGAGTTGGAGGAGATGAAAAGGTGTTTTTTGAGAAGGGAGGTTTTGTGATTTTGAGATGGTGATGCTTAGCGGTGAATGGGCAACCTTCCGGACTTCTGGCGGCTCCACGGGCTCCACAGTTTCCACAGGTTCCACTGGAGGGGTCCAATCAAGTCCTATTCTGGTCGTAACGTGCACCAGAGACATGATGTACTTATTGCCCATCATTCCCAGGCCCTAACTTTTTCAGCTTTTGAAATAGTTTTAAGCTCTAAAAATATAAAAAGGTGTCATTGATCGCTTACATCACATTAAGGTTGATACAGTTATTATACTAACGTCGCGCCTCCCAGGCCCCTCATTCGCACAGTAAGGCGCTGATTTTGGTCAGCATCTTTCTTGCGATCTCCTCTATTATGGCGAAGCCGTGGGCGGGACGTATTAGCTATCACATAGCCTCCAGCATCATAACGTCGGCTGCATACTCGCCGCCTTTTCCAAATCACTTTGCCCATACACGTAAAGCCCAGTGCTGCAGACAATAGGCTCACCGTCAGGATTATTTCCCAATTATTGAATAAACCTCCAAGTTCATCTTCAGAATTTTGTAAAGAACTTCACCATATCACTTTCCCAAGGAGAGTCCTCGTATCCAGTACTTTGAGTTCCAAGGGAAACCTTACAATTGCTAAGGATCTGATAGGATCCTGGTTCCAATACCACCGAGTTCTTGAAGTCATTTAAACAAGTCCTATTAATCATTGCACTTGAGACCAAATTTAAGAACCCTTTATAATTAGCACATCCCACATCAGTGAGCGTGTTAGTTTTAAGTGGCTCTAATTCACAGGCGTCAAAGGGTCACCCAGAGCTAGCCCTAAAAGTACTTTAGCACAGTGCTGGACTCCTTCTGTCAAAGTCAAAGTCCTTGTTTTCACACACGGTTAAATTATGGTCATGAACGAAGCAATCACTATAGATGGGTATTTCCCGAGACACAAACACTAGATCATTTCGGCGGGTCAAATACCTATCATGCAGTAAGAATCCGTTTTTGCTTCGTGACACAATATGATATGTGACCTCAGGGTAGGGTCCATTTCTTTATACCCAACTATTCCCTGAGTGACAAAGTCTCCACTCTGCTCAGTGTTCATAAAGGTTCATAAACATTAGTAATGGTGGCCGCATTTCTGTCACTATTATGCGCCCAGAGTTGGTAAGCTGAACCGTGTGCCTGCCTGCCCAAAATTTCTGGCAAATTGCACAACTGTGTCAGCATATGACAATACTTGCTGCAGATCATTTGGTAATAATCCAGACTTCAAAAATACCTTGCTAAAACCTTTCAGTAGTCGAAAGGCCAAAGAAACTTTCGGTGGTACTCTCAGTGGAGTGGTATTTGCTATCATGCCATCGGTGAATTTTGTCGATTTACCTGATTCTGCTAGGGCCATCACGGCGTTGTAGGCCTTTTCAAGGAAGCTTTTCCTCCCAGACAATTCAGATTTGACAAAGTCCTTATGGGTGATGACAAAGTCATTTTGAACACATATTGTTGCCTTCCCATCACTGTGTGGTGCATGGGCTTTAACTGACGTCATGGTCCTCGGCCCTTGTCCCACAGTGAAATACCCCGTGATACACGGGTAACCTGCAATTATCTCATCATCCGGTTTTCTCCTTACCCCACTTGAGGAAATGTGGTTTTCCCATCCAAGGACATAGGTACCTCATTGATGATCCGAAACTTTACACATAAAGTTACCGTAGTAGCAAGAGGGCTTTCCTTTGCCGTATAACGTAATAGTTCTAGAAAAACGTCCATGTCTTCATAAGTTTTAGGGGCAAATGGTACAAACCCTTGACGTTTGGAACAAGCTTTGTCGATGGTGTTAGGGGTACTCTCTTCTCCAACTGCCAACATATTCCCAATATGGACCAAGTCCTCCTTGTCCTTAACTTCTTTTACCACGGTGTCAATATTATTCAGGACGCCAATTGTTGATTGCAAAAGGCCACTGTAATCCTTCGTATCTAACACCATAGCCTTTTTCACCATTCTAGGATGATGGACCACTCTAACTGGAACTAGGGCATGTCCGGAATGGCAAAGTGCCTCATCCAGTACGAACTGAGTATTTGGGTAGTTGGACAGGCCCCAAGTGCCAGATCCCAAAGGGTGAGTATGAAGGCCAATTCAAACGACATCTTACCAGCACAAACTCTGATCAGAAACTATTTGGGCCCCAAGACCGCTAACTTTCCTTATAAACCCAGACAAGTATGGGCACGCCACCTCACTATGTCTAGACATTCTTTGCTTTTTCCATTGGTTTTTATTATCATAGCATGTCGACATGTATGGTAAAAGTTAAGAGTATTGGCCCACAACCAAGTATTTTATCAATATGTACAATTCGATTCTGAAGGGTAATTTCATTTTTAGAACTGCCCGACAAATCCATTAATCGCCTCAGTGAATACCTTGATGTCGCTGGGGTCATTTCCTCCATTTTAGCCTGGAGGAGATAGTTCACACGCTCCTTATTCTTATCGACTTTGGAGCGCTTAGCGTGCAAAATGTCTGGTCCATTCGTTCCTGCGCCAAAGGGCGCCCGCGCGCTATCCATCGGCGTACAGTCTAGGTCCTCGCCTTGGTTTTTGTTGCCAAGACTTCTCCACAAACGCGGCTAGTTTTTGGGGCCTGGCCCCGACTGTGTACCTCACGCATTGCGGATATGTTCCAATGGCTTGATCGACAAACTGGGCTACCATGGTAGGCAGGAGTGCGGTCATATCGATCTTCACGTCCAATTTTCGTGGTGCTTGAGCCACGCCATTGTTAAGGCAGGACGGCGGTCCCACATACAGTTGCACGTAAGGCGACGTCAAATCATGGAACATCCGCGGATCCCAAAATGATGAGTCCAATGTTGGCATGATCTGAATGCAGCCTCGCTTGGTATAATGTTTGGGGCCTACTCCAGGGGGTTGAGCTCCACCTTTCCCAGGGATCCAATGCACATAATACCCAACAGCTGTTGGGCTCTGGACGGCAGACCAACTCCTGACAGTGGCCAACTTATGGACATTCTCGTGATATTCCAGCTTGTCAGGCAAGTTGTAGACTGGTAGATTGTCTAGCATCGGAAGTTTAACAAGAAGATCGGAATCTCCCCTCCTTTACTCACTGGCTCGATAATCAATTCAATGCAGTCAAAGTTTTTCACCTTCAATGGCCTACGAGGCTCGGTCCGTTCATAGGGTTCTCCATTTATCCTAATCGTCAGGTCAAAAGGCACCTCCTTTCCAACAGTCATGACCTCTTTCGTAGCTATCTTCAACAGGCTTGCATCATAATGCTGCTGTATAGTAGCTCTGGTCCGGCTCGCCTCCCTCGCATAGGCCTGTAGACCCTCCATGTGGGGAGGCCTGATCAAATCCTCAAATGGCAATGGGTACCCCAAACTGGAGGATACCCTTTCCAATGGGACCTCGAGGGGTTCCTCTTGGTCCTGGTGCCTAGTCGTCTGATTCTGGGCTTGGTTCTCAATATTGACAGCAGGCATGTTGCGATCCATAACTGGCTCATCATCCTTTAGGAGCTCACTAACCTCTTGTTCGTTGAACTCTCCAGTCTTATCAGTCTCCATCATAGAGACCAATGCAGATTCTCCTTCCATGGATTCGGTGATCAGAGACATCCTTAGATTATCGAGGCTATTCAAGCTATCGCTCATTTCCAGACTGTTGCTGTAAGGCCGTAACCTGCCCTTTTATACACATCTTTACAGGTATGCCCCACACTCTCGGGCATTTCAATGCGTGGGGTGTCCCTTTTCAAAAACCCAAGGTCATTTTTGTCTAGGTAAAAAGAACAAGTTAACAGGACTTATACCACTTCCTTATAAGATGGCGCGTGCGCGCACGCTCATCGTCGAGTTGCACGGACATTTTTGACTTCCTAGGTCGAGAAGCGTAGCGAGGGTGCAACAGGCAGTTGCAACTCTCAGCTTTCACTTAATGTTGATCATTCTCCCATCGGACTTCGTCCAAGCTGGTCACTTTTCTAGAGATATTCCAATCCCAATCAACTCGCGATGGTCATTTTAGCCTGGGTTTCTCTAACTCCAGAGGGCAGCTCTACAGAGGCTCCCACTGAGGTTCCAATCCAGCCATCAATGGTGGATCCTGCGCTAGTGGATTCTCAAACCACGGGCCCAGTAAGTCCTACTGTTGCTATTCCTGAGAGTGGCATTTCTGAAGCCGGGGGTGGACCTGGATTTGGCCCAGCTCCTGTCGGCCCCTTTGAAGTGGAGGTGTTTGACCCCCGAGATTTAATGCCAGCGGTACCAAATGGTTATCGTCCCATTGCCCCTCAGAGGGACTGGATCGATGAGGTTTTCAATTACCACCGATACGGTGTAATGGGATGGATCGGTCTTGGAGCGTCCATTGGGATGGCTTTGGTAAGTTCAACCTTATAACTAGTTTTGCAACTATGGCCAAACTTTTATTTACCACCTTCTTTCTTACAGATTTTGCTTGGCATGTTGGTGTACTTCTGCGTGTGGACGTCACGATGGTGCCGAAGGTTCGTGGCCACGTTTCGAGCTATCCGTACGGAATCAGCGGCTGCCAGTGGGGAAGCCATGCAAATGCTTCCAACAAAGGCCCCATCAGAGCATGCAGCGGTATTTCACTGCTGTACCCCAGAGGTCCGAGCTTTGCCACCAGCCCCGATTATGCGTGACCCTGATGTCCATTCGCTCCAAATGGCAATGGCTGCCATGGACCCCTATGGAACACTACGCCGGAATCCCAGCATCATGTCCGGGCTGGCCCACATCTATGACGTCCCTAATCCCAAGGGCTGGGTAAGGACCTATCAATTTATGAACTGTAAACAGGTTGCTCATGTACTCTTTTTCATGCACCTTTTCAGGTACCTGTTACTGAAGGGTGCGGGCCGCGGACTTTGAAGAGGCGATCTCGCCAGGCTCGAGCCGAGATAACCGTCGCTTGGATTCGCAGCGGAGTCCATCCCGGACAAGGACGAAATCACTGAGGCTGAACCTCTCTCCATCGCAGATGAGGACCAGGATTCAGCTGGATCAAAGGCTTCCCAAGGCGTCAGCAGCGATGCCAACTAAGGATCGCCACGAACTTGAGGCGAAGATCGCTCTCTTTTACGCACGTTTTTAAGCGCGTTTTCTGCAACTTTAGCACTTTGTCCTTCTTATCGCGTGCGAATTCTCACTTTATAACTTGCATTTCCCGCAGTCTTCGCGGACTTTTCCACTTTTTCGAGATCTCGCAAACTTTTCGAGGCCTCGCAGACTTGCAGACTTCAAAGCCGGCTTTTGGCAATTGCACTCGTCTTGTTTTTATTTTGATCTCAAAGCTTCCAATATACTCGAGTATATACTATAGTACTTGTATTCTATATATATGTAATAAAGAATTCGAATTCAAGTGGGGTAGCAGGTATTAGCGAAGCCGTTACCTTCATCTAACAGCGCTCCCAGACTTCACGTAGAGGCGCGTAATAAAAAGAGGCTTTTTCACGTAAAATTTGGCCGATTTCAGACCGGATTTTTCTGGTAGCGTGCCTTGTTTACTAAAAAGTCCAAAACATGGCGGGCTTCCTTCACGGCTTGTTCGTAAGTTTTTATTTCGATTAAAATCCGTTGAATCCTTTCGTAAAACTGTATCTTTTTCATTGGGAATGTAGAATCCTTCTACCACAACAGTGGCCCCCGCCACTGAGGCTCCCGTAGGGGCGCCCCCACAGCCGAGTCCGCGGCGGGGGTGGCCCCAGCCACCTGCGGCCCCGCCCGCAGCCCCTTTGGGCCATCAGGAGGCGTGCCCTCCCTGCCCCGTTCAGGGCTTCGTAAGTGCATTATTCGTTATCTATTTGGTCAAAGCTCGACTTTTTTCTCGTATTACAGGCCGAAGAGATCCTCTAGGGCGTGGCCCTGAACGTGGCAGGGGCGGCCACCTATTATTTGGTGGCCCTGCCCGCCCTCGCCTGGGTCCACCGGGCTAGGCCCAGGGCCCTGTATCGGCTCGTCAGCCGGGTGTGGGACGAGCCCACCGACCTGCCCAGGGTCTCGGCCTGGGTCCTCCACCTGTTTGTGGGGGAGGAGGACCCCCTCGAAGGAGTCGTCTAGTAAGTCTAACTTATTCACTTAAGTTATCACAGCTTCACTATATTCATTCTTTTCTATTGCAGAAATCGTCTCGTTATCGGTAGGCCACCGCACCGGCCAGGGCTGGCCCCAACGTGGCCCAAGGCCAGCCCGCCCCCACCAGCCAGGAGGCCTCCCTTTCGGGACAATAAAGTCCACGTTCTTTGTACTTTTGTGTCTACTGTGTTTACCGCAACTCATTTCGCGTTTACCTCAGCAGATAGCTCAGCCTTATGAAGCTCAGCACCTTTCTAGTCAAGTTCAGCAGTTCATTATCATAGCCAAGCACATTTCGAGTCCAATTTTTTACATTTCATGGCCAAAAGGACCGTAGACCATATCTCAGGTGTCAAGAATTGCATTTTAATTGCATAATTAATCATTAGCGAATCATTAGCGGCCCAAATCCACAGATTCGGGCCTGTAAATAAGCTAGCATTCCAGCTCGACCTTGACGGCCTTGACACTGCAAACGATGCTTCAATGTTCAAGAAAAGCGTTCACTATAGCCCTGCATTCCAGCTCGGGCTTGATGCAGCACCATATTTGAGTGTCTGCGATTACTACCGGCCAAGCGTTGGTGCTTATGGGCTACCAATGCCAATTTGGCATCCTTTTTTCCTTGGGCATTCCGGCTCGGCCTTGAGTGCGGCGAAGGAAACGTAGTCCCTACAGGACTGGAAAACCGGCCGTATGTCATTGCACATAGCAAAAGCAAGCTCAAGCACTAGGCAATGGCACAATATTCTTTTCCATATCAGGCTAGAAGACGTGTATTTTTCATTTTCTCATATGTCAGTCTACAATGTGTGCTGACCTAGCTTGTTTTGCTAGTGCTGTGTTTAGCGTAAATTGAATTCTCCACCAAAAGAGAGGGGATTCATGTGGCGACTGCAAGATAGCCACATTTCAGCACTTCTTTTATTTAACAATATGCCTAATCTTTGTGCACTTTGAACCTTTTCTTCTGTTAGTCCATCTGGCGATCATTAGCGGTATCATTATAACATTAGTCATTTTCATTCTCTTGACTTTTATGCAACGTTTTATTTTATTCCTTGTACCCGCATAATAAATCCCGGAATTTGAGTCACCACTCGAGCCAAGTATGGCCATTTTCGAGTTTAGTTAGGTTCAAAAACCTTCCCAGGTGAATTGTAGGTGCACCGGCGGTTCCAATCTTCATTGTTCGTTTTAGCCTTGGGCAAAACGTTTTTGGTTCGTGGTTAGGCGCATGGTGGCGCCACCATTCTACATCTCCAAGCGAAGCCGCTCAAACTGGATTTTTCTAGTGTGGGAGCGTCTCTGGATTTTTGTTCCATAACAACTTTTTGCCCCCCTTGGAGTCGGGTATCTGTTCGACAAAAGCTGGCTCAGCGTCTTTGCGCAATGCAACTCACATTTCAGTCTATCTTGCTCAAATGTTTTTGTCTAGCCATTTTAAACAGACTCATAGATTATGTTTTATCTGCTATTACTCACTTGCATTGCGATTATTGCTTTGCAGTCCAGCTCGGTCTTGATGCGTGCATCAAGTTCGAAGTGTTCATAACCGAAATTAATTTAAAAGATTGAGGTTGTCAGCACCGATCTTTTCAGCTAATTTCGGTTAGCACTAATAATAATATATGAAGCAGATTTTGCGACATTTATGTGCTAGTGTTCAGGTTTATAGTTTTTGTAGCCATTTGCCATTTCCAGTTTTTTCTAGAAATTTTGTTTACAATACTTTCTCAGAGCACGAGGGCGCTCAAATGTTGTGAAATTTTTGGGGCGCAGGCTGCATTTCCTGCGGCTACGTATATATACTCCCCCCTCCACAATTTTCTGCATTTTGTGGGAACTGCAGTGAGCAGTCACACAAAATTCAGGTAAGTATGTTTTCGAATCTTTTACTATAAAAGATTTATCAGCTAGGCTAATTTTATTCAATTTTATTTGAAATATGGCGCCCATGGGCACCATACATGATATCACAAACCTAAATCGTGCCACCGTAAGGAAGGAAGGTCGGCACACACTAAATTTTATTTTTATTTAGAATTACGATTTCCAAAACAAGTTTAGTTGTCACACATAGACTGTTGTGGCAATCGAACTTAAAATGGTATTTTATGGGGAAACACTTGTTCAACCCCCAAAATACCCCAGTTGTATCCAAAGCTGAAGAATTCACCAGCATATAGGATTTTCGTTGTCTTTAGTGGCCACAAGGGAGCGGCCCATTCCAATAGTGAGTGGGTCCCTACATTTTGTTGAGGCATGAAGACCATAGTTTGGGCTGATTATTCGCCCAGGCACAAAGCTGTACTTAGTATTTCAAGATCCCTTCTTAGGGAGATGAATCCCATTTTTGTACAGATTTCCATGTTCCATCCTACTCAAAGTCCGGAGGCGTCACGCCTAGACCTGCGTTATGCAACCAGGTCATGGTCGAGACACTCTGATATTATAGGCACAGTAGTCGTTGCAACAGAGTTTTTGTTTTATGGCATATACTACTGTGGTATCGTTTCCATGCCAGAACATGTGTGATTTATAATCGTCCTTTTTTATCGATGCCCAATCCTCATTTCAGAGGTTGTGCATTTTCCTAATTTCTTCTGGAAGTTTTCAATATCGTTCCAAGATTTTATATAGTAATGCGGCCAACACAAGCCCTCATGCGTATTGTGAGGTTTATTGTGTCCCACTTGCACAGTGCCTAGTGCCAACTTTTGCTGTACCAAGGTACGAATGTCCCAGTAGCTATCAACCCACGCGAGGCATGGAGTGGATAGCGGTTCCATTTGGACATAGCTCAGTGGAGCTTTAACCATAGTTTTCAACACATAGCTATTCAGATGGGGCATTACGCCCATCTGCAACTTCCCTCTTGCATGGCGTGTTTATAGTACTTTACTTTATATAACTTATATAATAGTTAACTTTATTCAGGCCAATCGGCCTATCGTCTATTGTAAGCTTGGCCTCCTACTATAGTAGTAAGGGGCAAGCACACATAAATACCGGTCAAATTTTGATTTGCATCGGTATTTATCAGGAAACAGGACAAAATTAGTTGTCCCATCAATATTGTAAAAATAACCTACGCAAACTTCATTTATTTTGTCAAAGCAAGCGAGGTTTGGTTTGTTGTTGGATTGAACAATCCCTGGAGGAAGTCCAAATCCAGTGCCTTGTGGCTTCCATCATTTTTATACATACTTCTAGAACCGCTAACGAACTGCAGAGAGTATGTTTCGTTAGTTGTTTTCTTGCTGTCAATGTACTGTTCAGCAACTTATCACCTTTATGCATATTGTACCTTACTGGCGGGCATGCGAAGAGACATTGCCCGTTCGTATCCATTTCTATGATCTTTTTGGCAAGTGGCCAAATTCAGGTCCGCTCTCGACATTTTGCATTAACTTACTTTTGGGTGCGCTTGATTGGTAAAACGGTGCGCCCATATTGGACTGACAAAGTAAAGGTAGTGACCCCATAAAATATGGGCACTAAGATTACCGTCATCACGTCCTTTCTTACGAATCTCTATTTAAACTTCTTAAAAGCTAGCTTGTATAGGTCATCATAGGTGAGACGCAGCCGCTTCATTTCATTTATGTTGCTATCATCTTGGTGATCCATGCCAGTCGCTTTAAGAAACTGAATATAATCAGGGACTGCAGCCATGTTTTTATTCAGTTTCCAATTAGGAACTACCTCTTCTAGTAACTCTCTCTCTTTTTGGTCTGGCCTTTGGTTCGTATTTGTAAACCTAACACGGGCGAATTCCTTGTCCTCCCGATCTAAAGGAGCTATTCGTGGAATATTAGGGAAGTATTTTGTTCTTTACCAGCTTTACTTTTCTCTTTCCCATACTTTCTTATGCCCGCTAACCTTCTGTAATCTACAGTTTCTTTTCTCTCCCGCAGTTGTCGTCTGGGAAGGATCCGTATTGGAGTGGGCTCACTAATCTCCAGGTTCAACTGTTGGTTGGACAGCGGCCGAGGATTCTGGTTCCTTTGGTTCGGCGAATGATGTGGCTGCCGAACTACTCGGCTGGTCAGAAGACACCAAAAGGTTCGTGTCAAGGAGCTGTTGAACATTCTGTGAAGGACTTGTATCCTGTTCAGTTGTCAATGCTGCTTCGGAACGAGTCAATGCTTCAGAGGGATCAGGCTGAGCAATCGCAGGAAGACCCGCAGGCACGTTCTTTTATTATACTTTTGAAACCCTGCCAGGGAGCGATAATTAACGTTTTTTCTTCTTCTTAGGTTATGAGGAAGAAAACTTAATGGAGACAACTTTTCTGGTTCATACGGAGCCCGTACAACAGCCTCAGGTGGCTTCTGAGTACCCGGTTGTGGAACTACTGGGCCAGTTTGCCTGACAGTGGGGTGTGCAACCCCAGGAGTAGCTTGATGAGTAAGGTGCTCCTTTTCAGTCATAGCCAGGTCACCCAAAGGTGTAACCTTTGCCGAGGGGTGCTCAAGTACGTTTGTGCTTGGCACCAGTTTGTGGTACTCCGCATTTGGTAACTCACTATTTTTTGGTTGCAAATCAGGTTTTCTGACCGGACTTTTCATTATAGTATACCGAACTTGAGGCTCCCTCCTTCAGCTCCCATAAATCTCCGGTTTCGGGGCACTGGGCCCTTCCATAGGATTATCGATTGGTGGAGAGGGAGGCCGTTTACGTGGTGAGAGTTCTAACTGGCGTCGTACAATATCGATTGCTTTTTGAACATTCTGTTTAATGCTTTTTGTCAGCGGTGTACGCCGCAGATTTTTACGAGCAGTATAATAAATTGTGGTTGTGTCATCACTATCACTACTTTCATTTTCATCGTCGTGTGTATTTCCGCCGAATGGATCAGTAGGCAGTGCTAATTGCATACTTTCCAGGCCAGCAGATAAAGATTCTAGGTCAGTGTCAAATTTGGAAGGTGCGATGAAAGATGCTGCTTTTTCAACAACCTCCTCTATTTTATCATTGTCCTTATTAGGAGTTGCGGACATACTTTGGTCAGGAGTGTGATATTTCTCCGGACTTTCAGGTATATCTGGCACACGTTGATCACGGTATTGGCCACGAAAGGCCCACTTTACAGGGCTGACCCCTGCAAGTGTCCCTTCACTGACGTTCGAGCGATCAGGAGTACTAATATGGTCAGGTTTGACACTTGGTAAATTTGGGTATAACCGTTCTTGTTGGGCCATTTCAGCAAAAGTCGGAGGGCCACGTTGGCTTAAGGCCAGCATGTCCTCATAAAATGCTTCATTGGGCCCTGTATTTGCACTTAGTGCAATTGCTTGTTCAATAAAATCATCAGTGTCAGTCTCCGACAAAGATGCACTCGTATCTTTTTGCGCATTGTTATTAACGGCATTGTTAGCTAAGTATTTTTCTTCTAACTTTTTACGATCATATTGTTCCCATTGCTTTTGCACGAGTTGCTTATTTTCCTCCTGTATTCGCAAAATATCTGAGGGCTTAAACAAGCTCGCTGCCTTTTGCATGAGAATAGAACCAGAGCGCTTATAGGTTTGGTGAATCGCACTTGGCTCTGTGTCCATTGATGTGGACTGTGAAATCAATGAACTTTGCGAGGCCACTATACTAGAGGCCTTTGTATGACCCCGCAAACTATAATCATGACTTTCAGGGGCTGCCCCTTCAAGAAATTCAATAACCTCATTCCTTGCTTTTTTACGTAGAATTTCTTCCGGAGTGTAAGGTCGTTTCAAGAGGTTGGACAACTTTTCCGGAAGAAATCTATATAGTTCATGGAATCGGTATAACTTTACATGATCTAAGCTTACTTCACGAGTAAGCCCATCATAAAGATACGGCTTTACAGTCACAGTTGAATGCTGTCCAATGTCTATGACTTCAAATAAATCATCCATAAATTTATACCGTTGTTTATTTATGGGGTGTTTTATAACCAAAACTAAAGATCCAATCTCAGGTTTAAAGGAAGGCCTTTCAGTAGCCTTCATTTTTTCTAAGTGGAACTGTTCTTCTAGATCATGTTCGCGCATGCGTTGGAGCGCCATTCAGCTTTATGAATTTTGTCCTCGCTTTCACTAAGTATTTCAAACACATCCCGTCCTAAGTGATAGAACGGCATTTTGTCGAAAAATAATGAGAAAGGGGTGGGGTGATCTTCACCCCTTTATCATCAGTATATGCCAAATAAGTAAGAGGGCGGTTATTTATTGCGTAAATAGAAGTCTTAAACACATCGCATACCTTCATATTGTATGAGTTCGAGTTTAAGACTAATGCACTCACTTATTATTCGTATAGCATTTTCAGCGTAAGCGTTCGAATGCTGTATGGCGATAAAGTTCGGTAATGACATAACTCCTTAATTTTATAACGATCAACAAGGCGTTGGAGGGCCTTATTAGTCGTTAGCTGGGCACCATTATCTGCAAGTAATGTTTTTGGCACCCCAAACAAAAGAAATTACTTCTTCCATAGCATTACGCTACCTGCTTATATTTAGCATCCAATAGTGGTTTAGCAATTATCATCTTAGAATAAACATCGACAAATACTAACAGGTCTTTTGCGGAAGACCCTTTGACTAAAGTGTCATCGAACTTGGCCAAATCAATCATTACCAATTCCCATGGCTGAGTCGGGATGCGGAAACGCCCCTTCCCAACAAACCTAGTATTAGCTTGGCGGTATAAAGCACAATGCATGCACGCACCAATAATAATACGACTGATTCTGGCTGAGTAAGTTGAATACATAGATTGAGTAAAAAGGGTATTGGTCTTTTTACTCCCCAAATGGTTATGTAACAGATGAATACATGCCATAAGGTACACAGTTAGGCATACTCATATACACTTTTGTATTAGTAGCAACACTGAAGGGTAACTTTACATTCTTGCGTATAACCAACAAGGCACCATCAAGAACTTCGGTATTTTACCGCAACATCTAATGGTACTTTCTCAGGAGGCGAAAGCATAATTAAATTTATTATCTTTTGTGTTTTTCTTCACAATTTTGTTGCAACTTAATGAGTAGGTTGCGTGTAATTCCTGGTAAATGTGGCGATATTCGCCGTTTAACAGTTATTGTATGTACTGTTTAGTTACTTTCTATATGATTTACTGGTGAGTCAAAATCAGCTTCCCCATGAAACAGAATGAGATAGTTTTGAAAGTATCTCGTCCTCAAGAAATTCATCATCACCATGTTTTGCTTGAAGTAAGGTTGACGTGTCGTCGTGCACAAATGGCGGCTTCGTGCCGATCATGTCAACCCATTTGTCATTTAGGCAATGCAACCTTTTCTGGAGTAGAGTCTTACTCATAGTTCCAGAATTCACAAGTGTATCATACACATGTGTAAGTAATTCCTGTGTCGTTAGCACCTTATCTTTGATTGCATCGGGCAGAGGGTACTTATTTGCATAAATATCCTTCGTAATCTGCCCCGCAATAGAGTAGGGCGCATAAAATACAGTTTCACCTTCTGGCGTTTGATGGTACTTATTTAATAATACATCAACTACTTCTACCTCTGTGCGAGGTACAGCTCTCCAATTTCCATGCTACAGGCAGGGAATAAATACGAGCTGCTAGTCTATGAGTGAAAGCATCTTTACCAGTAAGCGAACTAGCCAGCACGCTGGCTGTTGATAGACAATCCGTAACTATGACTAGTCGCTCATAGGCGAATAGTATGCTTTTAAAATGGTTTATCATTGTTAAAACTCCTAATGCTTCACGCTGAAACGAGTGGTCACGAGAGGCAAACTGATAAAGGAAAGCGTGCGCTGTGTGCACCAACACACACAGCTTTACCATCCTCATTCACCTCCATTAATAAAGCTAAGGTGCTAATTACCCCAGAATCAACCACTAAATAACCTTCTTTAAAACGTGGCAATGCCAGTGACATACCTGTTTTAATCTCGTCTATTACTTTATAGAAACATTTTTCTTGGAAAGCAGTGAAGGTGAACTTTCCTGTTTTCCCTTGCGCTGTTTGTAATACATCTAGCAGTGGAGCTGTGTATGTAGCCATATTAGGACAGTACTGGCTTAACCAGTTTGTCATTCCAATAAACTTTTGCAGCTGTTTCTTGGTTGTGGGAATAGGAAATCATCAAATGCAGACCTGAATTTATCGGGCATTCGCATAGTCATAATCCCATTTTCGTCCAATAGATATTAGGTGCCCTAAGACTGTAGCTTCTTTAACTCCTAATTGTGTCTTTTTAATTTGTAATAGGGCATTTAAGTCCTTGAGGCTTTGAAACAACTTCCTCAGATCACCTAAATGTCGTATGTAATCATCCAATGTAGCAGGCCTAGGCTTGCCAGGGTTCTTACAGGCCACAACCAAATCGTCTACATATACACACATGTAAAGGGCAATATCTCAGGGTTAAGGGCCTGTTGGAGGAGCTCTGCGAACATTCTCGGAGCAATGGCGATCCCTTGTAGGCATGACTTACTTTTCAGAAAGACTGATCTATATATACTGCGAGGGGACGTTACTGCAAAGCAGCACATATCAGCACTATCAGAGTCCACAGGTAAGTTATCGTATCCGGATGTTACATCGAAAGATGACATTAAACACGAATTAGATAACATCCCTAGCAAGGTAAGGGATAGGTGGCACTATGTGCTCCGAAGTCGTAAATATCAGATTTTTATTAAAAGATGTTAAGTCAACTAGTAGCCGAGGCTTGCGTTGCTTCATAGGCAGCTTTTCATCATTTGGCCTTGAAGTCAAGAAACAAGGGCAAGCCGAGTACCTATTAAGTGACTTATCCACAATTTCAATTAATCCAGATGACAGCATTAATGCTATTTTACGGTCAACCTGCGTAGTTTCATACTCCGACATGTTAAATACTTTTGGCACTAATGGTTTATCATCCTTTAACTGGAACTTCATGGGTTCGACATTCCATAGCCTATATGATCTAGGATCCTCCGAGAATATAGTCTTATATTCTATTAAGAGGTCCCTAAAGTCTTCTCTGACCTCATCCGGAATGTGTTCTAGATCCATGTTCAGGATCGTTTCTGGTTTCAATGGAAATGTATAACCTGCTACTCCATTTAAAACACGGAGGGGTCAAATTCACTTGGAAATTTCAAAAGGAGATTATAAACCTCATCATATAGTTTTTGGTTATTTCTCTCATCTTTAGAAAGCTCCAGGCTAGCTGATACGAGGTCTAGTTCAGAAGGACTTTTTAGAACTGTTTGTCTGACACTGGTATCCACAATAGGACCTTCGTAAATAGTAGTGAAGCTCTTAAGTGGCACTTTGATGCCCATGTTCTTTTGCCAAGCAAGGCTTGCACGAGCAACCATGTGGTTCAAAGTACAAATGGTATAAATTTACCAAATTTTGTCTTTATATCCTCTTTGGTAAGGTCATCAGGGTACATTTGTAACCCAGATAACACTAGCAATGCAGCGGTGGATTGCCATACAAAGTGGGTCACCTACATGCACATCGCCATCCATAAGTGTTCTGATCCACACGTCGTCGGCCACATTTTGGTACCGTAATTGACCAATTATTATGTACATAAGCAGTGGTTAAGTAGCCAATATTCTCAGCATGTTCGCTAGGGACATGGAATATTAACTCAACATTGTTGGACAACTTAAACATGATACCATGAGCTCCAAGAACATTTTAGTTCAAAATACTTATCTAGTTCATTTCTTTGATAAGCAAGGGGTAATTCTCATACTCATGTATCATCATAGTTATTATGACCCTATCCATCCCATTGAGGTAGGATTCAATAGGACACAAGAGCAATGGTCATGCATGGTGGGCAAATATACTTATATTTTAGCCATACTACTTTGAGTTTATCCACCATCATATTCATCTTTATTACAATGCGCTTTTTTGTTCGCCAGACAAAAGTTTATGCCCTGGGACAATAACAGCCCACGGTAATTCATCCCCATTTTTCTCGTTTCATAAATTTGCTAATTATCACATCAGTTATCTCTTCGTAACCATCACTTTGGTTAGCTGAGATAAATACGTAATTTCCTTTTCTACTAATCAAGGGCTTGTGGCTTCCCCTTAATGGCTCATAGGCATTGAAAAAATGCATATCAGTAAAGAAAGACCATTTATATCCGTAAACTGCACAATTACGTGCGAATCCAAATAATTGCAGTAACATGACTCCATTTCATGCTCCAGGGCCTTTAAACTAATGTTAGCCACATGGGCTGCAACCGTACTCTTAAATTTCTGTTTACTTGACAATCCTGGCTGCGCCCAATCACTGCATGTGCATTTAAGTAGATGGGATCCTCAGTATTATTCCCAATATTTACTGGGAAAGTACCTTTACGAGTGACTGCAGTAAGTGCCCCCTCAGAGGTCACTCCGCGGTACTCGTCACTAGGCATAAAAGTTTAAGTACTTATCCACCAATCCGGAATAAACATTTCTCTGGTGATAGAGTACGACCAAGGTCGTCATCTTCGTCAGAGTCAGAATCTATTTGGATGTCATTACTGATGACAGGTAAATCATGAGGTAAACTAGCCATGGTGGTCACTTCTTCTCCAGGGAGTAGAGTGATCCCTTCATTTATTGCAACTGGGTAGAAAGCCTCTTTTGATAGTAAGAGTGGAATTTTCTTATGTTTGGACTTTCCAGGGAAATCCATAAAGTGCTTTCCATCTTTACTAGTCATCCGGACATTATTGTCCACTAATAACGAGTTTCCTATCATTAATAGTGTATCGCAATCAGATACAAGGAAAATAGCCTGTCTGATTAAAACACGATTCCCAAATGCAACTTGAATAGAGACAGCTTCATTCCCTGGGAATTCTTCCCCATTAAAGTTCTTAATTACATAATTAGTTTCGACCCGAGGTAGAGTGTAACCAATTTTGTCTTCGATCAGTTTTACAAGAGTGCGTGATATTATCTGCACCATTGCTCCACTGTCAAATAAAGCATGCAAACGTATTTTTCCAGTTATCTCCACTGGTATAAAATACCTTTCACAAACATTATGTAGTTTTAATGAGTATATACTCAGCACGTCATCTTCAAGTTCCGGATTCGGTAAAGGTTCAAAATGTGTTACTGGCTCTGCTTCATTAGCATTTACTGAGGCCAGATGTGTAACGATACCATCATTACTACAAGTTTTTTGCTCATCACTCGTGCTACCTTTTACAAAGTAGTACCATAAAGCTATTATTGCTCCACTACAGATTACTGTAATTGGCCAATAATCCCAACCAAATAAGCAATATTGACATATTGTTATTGCAAACAGTATTATGCTAATCTCAATTACAGTCATAGTATGCTGATGGACAAACCGACTTTTTCTACCCCTTATTGCAAGGACCAGAGCCTTTTTGTCCTCACTTCCACGAGTCATAATTTCGGCATTTTTCACAGATTGCTCCTTTAAATAATCAAAGTAAGCTCGTCCTACTTCTTTGTTACATTCTCCTCATAAATGAAGGCAAGATGTAACTATCTTTATCATTCTTATTGGGAGTTTTTGTACTTGGTCCCATTATTGTTTACGAGCAGGTCGTGTCTTCCAACACTGTTCTCCCCTAAACTCAAGGTGCAATCCTTTACACAACGGGCACAATGTGCCATCGTTTCTAATTGAGGTCAAATTCGTGTTCGGGTAATTCGTACACTGTGTAGCGTAATGCAATTGGTTGCAGAACAAGCACCCATTAGTCTGAAGAGGGTTTCCTTCAGGCAACTTAGATGTATCTATGTTAAAAGTTTTTCCCAGCCTATTTATTTTCTCGGATGGTGATTCAGCTTTCATCATAGCTACTTCAACAGCTTGCCTACTCAATTCAAAATTTGCTCTGAGCCAACTCGCTTTGTAGCTCATTTATTATTTTAGCACTTCGTTGACTACGGCCAGAGGCTGCCGACATAGTGCTAGCACTGTCTAACACCTCTTCTTCAGTAGCTTCAACCATAGCAATTCTAGGTTTGGCACGCATATTGGGTACCATTGGCAGCCTCTCCTCTTTATGAGCCCTATCCAGGTCCCTTGGCACATAAGTACCTAGGTCACTACCAATTAGGTTCATCATGATATTGTAGGCGTGCAAACTCCCTAGCAGGTATATTCGCTCTCAGCAGATAGTCGTTGTATTTGTTTACTAACGACTGGTAATTCTGAAGGCCAATGACGTCCTAAGTGCAAAACCATCAGAGATGGCTTCAGAGACTGCATGAGCATCTCCGCCATCTCCAATGGTTGTGCTTATGTATCTTCATTCGTAGTCGAAGAATTGCCTTAAGTGTGGCAGTGAAGCACTCAGTAGGCTTCCGGATCATCTCCTGAATGAGGAAATATGGATCCTCTTTACGCACAAACTGCGTGTAGTTAAAGATATCTTGCCATAGCAATTCCATACCATCTTTTCCTTCTCCAGCCATCCCCTTAAAATACTCACTAGTATTCTGGGATGAAGCCTCACACATGGCTGTTAACAAAGCTGCATGAGACCAATGCTGTCTGCCAGCCTCGTTCGCCATATAGTCCAGAAAATTTATTATATTCTCAGCAGTTAATGAAGAACTATGTAAATCAAACTTTTTAGTATATTTGTGCCTAATCTCCTTCATTGACTGTGAGCTTGCATACTTAACATGGCCATTCGTAGGTGCAGCGATGTAACCTCTCATGGTAGTCGGATCATAAATGCTCCTAGAAGTGTCAGCTGATACTCCAGCAGCCACACTTATTTCAGGGGTCTTCAAGTAGCCCTCTGCCAATATCTGCTTTTGGAGAGAAGTAAACTGCGTCCCTCGTGCTAAGTACACTAGAGAGATTCTGAATCTCAATCAATTTATTTCCTGAGGATAAGTTTGGGTCAACCATCTGAAGGATTACTCGTCTAGCTGATTCCACATCCTTAATCTCGTCGGTGTTAATTAACTTCAGCCTCTCTGAAATCGGAGCAGACTCATCGTAGATGACGTCAGTTTCGACACCATTCTTTCCTTCGTCGCAGCATCTACTATGCTTAAGGTTCTTTTCTAAATTCTTACTGAAGATAGACTCTACTTTTGCCCCAACCATGTGCTTAGCCGTGATTTGTGCAGAGGCAATGATTTTATTTGCCGTGCTTGCATCATGCATTTTCGTGTAGTAAGCTTTTACCGTGTTCAATTCCTGAATATTCAAATGGCCTCCTGACAACATCTTTTGTACCATCCTATGTACAACTTCCATTGGAGGAAGCGTGACAGAATTAGTCAAGTTGTGCAAATCACGAGGATTCATTTTAGTCGAGGTTAGGACTGACTTATTTTGGCCATTCAGATCAACACCTGTAGTGAACTCATGATGGTTAGTCCCAGGTGGACTTGCTATCGAACATATCTGGAACAGCATTACTCGTCTCATTGTTTGGGAAATGTACACTCTGGCCTGAAGTTTTCTGTGGCTTCAGGTTAAGCGGCTCATTTAGGAAATAATCGATTTGTAGGCCATAAAGCCTCGCTACAATGGAAAATCCATCTCCAAATGCCCGTATCTTTAGCCAATTCCTGGATATCAATGTCGCAACCATTTCATGCGTCCCTGACATTGCGTAGGTCATGGAGCTTCCATCAACTTCTTGGATACGCTGCAGATCTTTCTTTTCCTCAATACGAGTTAGGAACTCATCCAGACCAAAACAAATGCATAATAAAGCACAGGTCGTGCTTGTCAATGAATTAGGGTCAAGTGCATCAATATATTTAACCACATTTACAACCTGGCCTACTGGCTCTTTAAGAGTCATAGTCCTAATGATTGCCGTAATATGATCATCCAACGGTCTAATTGGCTCCTAGGAACAATTACTATCCGAGTCCTATCCCAGACAGCTGCTATTTGTGCTGGGGTTACCGTAACAAACTCTAGTGCTTCAGGGTAAGCAACGTGTGGCAAAAATCTTTGCAAGACAGTCCTGCTGGTCCCATTTGGGTGGCATTGGGATAAGTACCCTTGAAAAGTGTCCTCACTAATCCCAAGATGTTGCAACAATCGATCCTTTACTTTCGTAACTTCCTCAGCCAGAGTAGGTCCAGTGATCCTAGAATCCTGATTAGCCATTCTTATCTTGTAAAAAGCGTGACGGAGTCACACGAAGTATTTCTTATCTCTTAGAGGTGCAACGGAGTCACACGCAATATTCTGGTCTTAGTACACTACTGTGTGTACTAAATTCGGTAATACCGAATTAAAAGCTATACGCTGTTCAAAGCACAGGGAAGCTTGTCCTAATTACTACGCCGCGTCAAGTGACACAGAGAAAAAGGTTGCAGTTGCTAAGCTCGTTTATTTATTTTTTGTCTAGGCTATGAGCGGCCAAGACAAAACACACACACAAACGCACGCACAAATACACACACTCACTTATTACAATATAAAAGATGGAGTAAAATTTGGCACTACTGGTGCCAACAGGTGTATGGATGGTAATTTCTTCTAAGTCTCTGAAACAAAGGTGCATCAACTTTTACGCAAAAAGGTATGCCACTTAAGCCAACCAGTGTCGACTCAGTGAATGAAAAAATAAAAGTTTGCCCACTCCTCCTCGAGTTGCGGGCCGGCCAACCTTCCCTGTGCCCTCGGCAACTTGTCCAAGGTTAGCCAGTTTTTTGGGCCCCAAACACGCATTTTCCTTTGTGGCTCCCACTCTGGCTCCACGCGTGGCCTATTTGGGGTTCATTGACTCGCAAGTCATAGATTACATCATCTTCTTCCATCTGTGTGGCCAAACCCACGGACGAGACCCACTAGTGTCGCAACACTCTTGCGCTCACTCGCCCCATTATGGATAGGCAACAGAGGCTCAGGTCGCAACCTGCACCTTGGCTGGCTTTCCGGCTGCCTTTGCCCCCATACTCCAAGCTCTGCCATGGCGGAGCCTGCACGCATGCATTCACCTCCGGGAAAGACAGTGTCATTGTTACTTTGTGTAGGCCCATCATCATAACAATGGTCCATAGGAAGACATCATCAACGGGCTGGTGGTACGTCACGGCCTGTACCTTCTTGCACTCCCCCGCGCGCCAGTTCCAACCCGCCAACGGCATCAATGCGCAATTTGGGTCTAAGGGAATCTAAAGCCTACGCACCACATAGGCCCAAATGCCATCGGAGTGACCCCCATCGGCTCGTCAGCCTTCGGGATTTTGCTTTTGTACTGTAGTAGACACACCCTGATCGCAATCAGCATGCGGCCCAACCTGCGCCGCAGAGCAGGAATCCTGATCCACACCAAGACATTTTCCGGGACTTCATGGGGTTTTGGTTATCAAACCTTTAGGAGAGAGAGTGGCCTTCAATCCCTCCGGGGCCTCCAAAATGGTGTGCGACGGTCACACCCTCTGAAGCCTAGGATGGTTAGCATCGGCTTCATGGTCGCGGTACCGTTCGCAGCCTCCGGGTGCTGGCCGGATGTCTACCCGCCTTGGACCCAAAGCCGCAGCCTCGGTGCTCCAACTCCGGCGAGATACATCACATGGCAAGCTTCAGTGCTGTAGACCTGTGATTGGGCCTCCTACCCACGTCCTCAACGGCCTCAACAGCCTCAGACGAGGATGCATAACTGCCCAGGAAACCTCTATACAAGTTATGGTCGAACAAAGTCAAACAAGGTTGTCTTATTCACTCAGCTTTTAACACCACACAAATTAATGGCAGCAAATACAAAGAAATAAGTACTGCAGTAAATATTCTTGTGGCCATCTTCTTCATGCCTCAGCACACTTTGGAGAACTTTGGTGGGACAATAGCAGGGCAGAGCTCACTCAATGGGCCATGTGCACTTGGTCCATGTCTTGTTTCTCTGAAGTCCCCCATCGAACTCCCCGAGTCTTCTCCTTCTTCTCCACTCGATGCATCGCAGCAAGTTCCATCAGCTTCCATCTGCTTCTCTCCGTTATCATGCAGCTGCAGGTCCTCTCTATGTAGCAGCTAGCAACTCCTCCACACAATGGCTAGCAACTTCTCCACTCAAGGTCAGGTGAATTGCCATAGGTAAGGCTCAACGCATAGGTAGTAGCAGCAGCAGCAGCAACAATCAGAGAGTTGGAGGAGATGAAAAGGTGTTTTTTGAGAAGGGAGGTTTTGTGATTTTGAGATGGTGATGTAGCGGTGAATGGGCAACCTTCCGGACTTCTGGCGGCTCCACGGGCTCCACGGTTTCCACAGGTTCCACTGGAGGGGTCCAATCAAGTCCTATTCTGGTCGTAACGTGCACCAGAGACATGATGTACTTATTGCCCATCACAAATGCTGCCAATTGCTTGACTAACTTTTGGCTGAAGTAGGAATAAAGTTGGTAGTCTGGCCATTGCCATTGTTGCAAAATCAGCCTGGTTTCATCGCTCATCAATGTTGACTTGAACTTGTCTTGTCGCTCATTCAACTATGAATAGGCTAACATTAGCATTGTGATCATGGTTGTATCGGAACTCACTTTGATGTATTGGATGTCTTCATAGTCCCAGCAAAGCAACTCCTTGAGAAGGATCAGTGACTCGTCAAACCGCTCAGCAATCATGACCAGGTCAAAGTCTTCATCGATTTGGTGAATGATTTGTCGCAGAGACTCTTTGTCCTCAGTCCTCGACACATTCACACCCAAGTCCCAGAGGAGCTGATTTGCACTGAACCAACCTTCATGAAAAGCACGATGATTAATGTCTAAATGTTGTTAACGTATTCATCAAGCTTAGCAAAGCAAAGCTAAGCAATTCACTTTAAAGGCTCTCGTCTCAGTATTCACTGAGCGGATTGGTTCCAAATGTCCTAAGTTTCATACATATTGATAGTCCATGGCATGTATGATTCCTATCGAGGCTGTTCTAAATAGTCCATCTTTACCTTTTTCAAGGTATACCAAGTTTTCAGCAAGGCAGAACGGACCTTTATAAATCGGCCTAGGATCGCAACCAGGTTTGTCTTGGGCATTAGCCATGTTGACCTCATGATGTCAACCAAATTTGTTGCCAATCCGCTCAGTCATTACTGAGGTACGAGCCTTGAAAGCGCTTTGCTTCATCAAGCTTTGCGTAGCTGGATGAATACGACAATGATCTTTGATCGTTAAGCTGACTTACTGCTTGCATCACGCCTGGGAAATGTTGTACTGATGACTGTCTTTGCATACTGATTGATATCCATCTTGAACGAGTTGGCAAGTCCCATGTACACGAATCCGGATTCGAACGTGTCCACCGGATCACGAAGGAGGGCAATCCGGATTGATGGTTTGGGGATGATTCTGTCCACTTCTGAGCCATTCCATCGACTATGGAATGCAAACATGTCAAAGTGACCACCAGGATTCCATGCATACTTGGCCACCATGTTTGCATTGAAGGATTCATCGGAGCTGAACACCCAACTGTCGATTGGCAAAGCGAATGTCAGTCCATGCTTGAAGCCATACCTCAGAATGATGTTTTGCACAGTGGATCCTCCAGTTTTGTGAGTTTTGGCAAATGCCACTCTTTGCTGAGGCAAACATTGTTTTTCTTCAGTGGTTGATTGAGTCTTCGCAGTGGCTGGCTCTTGTCGAAGGCTGATGAAGTAACTTATGGTTATCAAAGCCAGCAAAATTAGTGTTATTGACCCTTTTTTGCTGGTGATCATTTTCTTCTCTGGTTGATGCTGCCAGCTTGTTTATAACTGGACCAAGTCAAAATCACCTGCTGCTGATGTTCACTATCATCATTTGCCCTATTTACTTTTTTCTCTTATCTATGTTGTTGTGCTTGCAAGTGTTGAGAGAGTCCTTTGAAATATGATTAGATTCAACATTAAGCAAGTCATAAATTTGGTGACTTTAAATATTTGATGAATTTTATGCTCTTTTGCATACCAGAACAATTAAATTATACTGTTAAAATAATGAGATTTTATGTATGATTTTTACTAGTTTATAATTCTTTGATTTTTAATGAGTAATTTATTTTGTCAGAAAATGTGGCAAAATTGAATATATAGCTAATTTTTCAAGCTTACTGGTTTAATGGAGTGAAAAATTACCATTTTCAGTCTTTTGATTCAGTGAGTTAAAAAAGGCAATTTTTAACCCTATTTTGAAAAATGCAAAAATTGGGTTTTTAGGCTGAAAAGCATTGAATAAAATATTGGAAATTAAATATACTTCAAAAACAATTTCCACAAAAATAACTGCATAATCAAAACCGATAAAAGAAAAATCAGCCAATGAGAACCAATCAGAAAAAATGAACCAATAAAAATCAACTTTTCTAAAAAAACTAAAGCAATTAAAAAAGAAGCCAATCAGAAGAAAGGAAAATATACACTATATGTAAACATATCAAACAAAGTAAAGCATTTTAAATATTCAATATTCATCAATCATAATTTAAGTGTAAGACAGATTAAAAAATCTGCCAATGAGAATGGGGCAAACACATATAAACCAATTAAAATCAAGTACACATAAAAATAAAAAATAGCCAATTTCCTATATTAATAAAAACCAATTAAAATGATCAGCCAATCAGAATGAAGTAAATAAAAAAATGGGGCAATGAAGATCAAGAACGCCTTAAAAATCGCCAAATAAAAAAAAATATTCAAAAACGATCTCAAAAATCAGCCAATCAAAATGAAGTAAATTCGGAAACAACCAATCAAAATCAAATCGCTAATTAAACATATTATTCAAAGCCGATAAAATAACAAAAAAGCCGCCAAACTGAACTAAATAAATAAAAATCAACCAATCAAAATGCAGAACGCAAAAAAAAATACCCAATTACAAATATTCTCCAAAGCCGATTAAAAAGTCTAAATTGAAATCAACCAATCAAAATCTAGAACGCAAAAAAATTATTATTTAAAGCCGATTTCAGAGAATTGCCAATCAGAACAAAGTAAACAAAAAAATCTATCAATCAACAAAATTAGCCGGTTAATAGAAATCAACCAATCAAAATCATTTTTTTTTAAATCAGCCAATTAGAATGAAGCCAAAAAAATCGGCCAATCAGACGAACGAAGAAAAATTAGAAATCAACCAATCAAAATCTATATTTAAAAAAATCAGCCAATCAGAAACTAGAAAAATCGAAATTTCAGCCAATCAGAGCGAATAATTTATTTTCTCGCGAATTTGGCCTTGTTCATTAATCCGTTGACTCTTGCAATTTCTCTGCCCGATTCGTAAATCTCCTCCAAATCTCCTTGGCCTTTCAGTTGAGCTCGGGCCAAAACTCGATCCATTTCGGCGCAGAGAGCGTCCAAAGCTTGCGCTTTTGCCTCCATTTCATGGGCATCAAATTGAGTCTGCCATTTTGGCGGAATTCTCTTGTCCCGATCTGAAAAAAAGCCAATTGAGCCAAAAAGTGGAAAGTCAGCTGTCGAGTGGCGCTTCTTGTTACCTGTCCCATGCGGATTGTGCAGTTTGAAGGCCACTGCGCCGGCCTTTTGGCCTTTGGACCCTCTGAATTTTTCCATGGCCTTGAAGTCTTTGGCCTTTTGCAGCTCTCTGTCCACTTGAATCAATTCAATTTGCCTTTTTCGCTCTGTTTGCCTTTTTACCGCGATTTCCCGCACTTTGGCTACGCTTGGACCGTTATAAGGCATTTTTGCAGCTGCAAAAATAAATTTAAATCTTATTTCACTATTTGAGCAAGTATCACATGTTTCAAGCATTGATAAAATTCATTTTATCTTTAGAAAAAGTAGTTCACGATTATTGATGATAAAGCTCTGTTTGTGGATGTGTTTTTTTTTTGCGTTTTCTGTGTCTATTTCATGTTTTACAAGGGAGAATTTCAAGTTTTGAATGCGTATTTCATGTTTCTGATGGTGTATATTTATAGGGTGTATTTCATGTTTTGAGGGCGTATTTCATGCTATGAGAGTGTATTTCATGTTTTGAGGGTGTATTTCATGTGTTGAGGCTTTATTTCATGTTTTAAGGTTGTATTTCATGTTTAAAGGGTGTGTTAACGATGTGTTTGAATATTTTTGTATTCGGAATTTCTATTCCAAGTTGGGAATGTTTAGTTCATGGTTGGAATGTGTATTTCATGGTTTGAATGTGTATTTCATGGTTGGAATATGTATTTCATGGTTTGAATGTGTATTTCATGGTTGGAATGTGTATTTCATGGTTGGAATGTGTATCTTATGGCTGGAAAGTGTATTTTATGGCTGGAATGTGTATTTCATAGTTGGAATGTGTATTTCATGGTTGGAATGTGTATTTCATGATTGGAATGTGTATTTCTGGTTAGGAATGTATATTTCACGTTTGGAATGTGTATTTCATGGTTGGAATGTGTATTTCATGGTTGGAATGTGTATTTCATGGTTGGGTTGTGTATTTCATGGTTGGAATGTGTATTTCATGGTTGGAATGTGTATTTCATGGTTGGAATGTGTATTTCATGGTTGGAATGTGTATCTTATGGCTGGAAAGTGTATTTTATGGCTGGAATGTGTATTTCATAGTTGGAATGTGTATTTCATGGTTGGAATGTGTATTTCATGATTGGAATGTGTATTTCTGGTTAGGAATGTATATTTCACGTTTGGAATGTGTATTTCATGGTTGGAATGTGTATTTCATGGTTGGAATGTGTATTTCATGGTTGGGTTGTGTATTTCATGGTTGGAATGTGTATTTCATGGTTGGAATGTGTATTTCATGGTTGGAATGTGTATTTCATGGTTGGAATGTGTATCTTATGGCTGGAAAGTGTATTTTATGGCTGGAATGTGTATTTCATGGTTGGAATGTGTATTTCATGGTTGGAATGTGTATTTCATGGTTGGAATGTGTATTTCATGGTTGGAATGTGTATTTCATGGTTGGAATGTGTATTTCATGGTTGGGTTGTGTATTTCATGGTTGGAATGTGTATTTCATGGATGGAAAGTGTATTTAACGGTTGGAATGTGTATTTCATGGTTGGAATGTGTATTTCATTGTTGGAATATGTATTTCATGGTTTGAATGTGTATTTCATGGTTGGGTTGTGTATTTCATGTTTGGAATGTGTATTTCATGTTTGGAATGTGAATTTCATGTTTGGAATGTGTATTTCATGTTAGGAATGTGTATTTCCTGTTTGAAATGTGTATTTCATGTTTGGAATGTGTATTTCATGTTTGGAATGTATATTTCATGGTTTGAATGTGTATTTCATGGTTGGGTTGTGTATTTCATGGTTGGAATGTGTATTTCATGTTTGGAATGTGTATTTCATGGTTGGAATGTGTATTTCATGTTTGGAATGTGTATTTCATGGTTGGAATGTGTATTTCATGGTTGGAATGTGTATTTCATGGTTGGAATGTGTATTTCATGGTTTGAATGTGTATTTCATGATTGGAATGTGTATTTCTGGTTAGGAATGTATATTTCACGTTTGGAATGTGTATTTCATGGTTGGAATGTGTATTTCATGGTTGGAATGTGTATTTCATGGTTGGAATGTGTATTTCATGGTTGGAATGTGTATTTCATGGTTGGAATGTGTATTTCATGGTTGGAATGTGTATTTCATGGTTGGAATGTGTATTTTATGGGTGGAATGTGTATTTTATGGTTGGAATGTGTATTTCATGGTTGGAATGTGTATTTCATGGTTGGAATGTGTATTTCATGGTTGGAATTTGAATTTCATGGTTGGAATGTGTATTTCATGGTTGGAATGTGTATTTCATGGTTGGGTTGTGTATTTCATGGTTGGAATGTGTATTTCATGGATGGAAAGTGTATTTAACGGTTGGAATGTGTATTTCATGGTTGGAATGTGTATTTCATGGTTGGAGTTTGTATTTCATGTTTTGAGGGTGTATTTCATGTTTGGAATGTGTATTTCATGTTTTGAGGGTGTATTTCATGTTTGGAATGTGTATTTCATGTTTGGAATGTGTATTTCATGTTTGGAATGTGTATTTCATGTTTGGAATGTGTATTTCATGGTTGGAATGTGTATTTCATGGTTGGAATGTGTATTTCATGGTTGGAATGTGTATTTCATGGTTGGAATGTGTATTTCATGGTTGGAATGTGTATTTCATGGTTGGGTTGTGTATTTCATGGTTGGAATGTGTATTTCATGGTTGGAATGTGTATTTCATGGTTGGAATTTGAATTTCATGGTTGGAATGTGTATTTCATGGTTGGAATGTGTATTTCATGGTTGGGTTGTGTATTTCATGGTTGGAATGTGTATTTCATGGATGGAAAGTGTATTTAACGGTTGGAATGTGTATTTCATGGTTGGAATGTGTATTTCATTGTTGGAATATGTATTTCATGGTTTGAATGTGTATTTCATGGTTGGGTTGTGTATTTCATGGTTGGAATGTGTATTTCATGTTTGGAATGTGTATTTCATGGTTGGAATGTGTATTTCATGGTTGGAATGTGTATTTCATGGTTGTAATGTGTATTTCATGGTTGGAATGTGTATTTCATGGTTGGAATGTGTATTTCATGGTTGGAATGTGTATTTCATGGTTGGAATGTGTATTTCATGGTTGGAATGTGTATTTCATGGTTGGAATGTGTATTTCATGTTTTGAGAGTATTTGGATTAGTAAATATGAATTTTTGACTCACATGGTCTGAAAATCTGATTGCGGTTCAGCTTTTCCTCAGTTTTTGGCCATTTGACAGGTTTTTTCGCAAGATGATATGTCAATTCACTTTTTCCCGCACTTTTTGGTTTGAATTCCAATTTAGCAGGATTTCCGTGAAATTGGACCACTTTCAAGCTGGGAATTTTCCTGAGAACCCGCGGCATTTTTATGAACGCGTTATTCTGCAGCAAAAGTGTATGCAAACGGAATGGTGTCGACATTTCTGGGGCAACTTCACCCTGGATTTTATCAGCTGACTTAATTGATGAGTTGTCCAAACTTATGCAAAGCTTAGTTTTCTGACTTGACCTGAAAAAATGCAATTCATTTTTATAATCATCTTTTAATAATTGGCTTTTTTCTCAGTTTTCCAATTGACTCTGTTTTAGCTGAATTTTAGCTCAGTTTTTAAGTCTCAGTACTTCAGGCTAATGATTTTAAAAACTGAGTTTAAAACTGAGCTAAAATTGAGCTGAAACTAAGTCAATTGAAAAAAATGAGGAAAAAGTCAAAAAGAAACTGATCTACTAAGACTCAGCTATTTAGATTTGATCTTCTGAGACTCAGTTACTGAGAATCATATACTGATACTCAGCTACTGAGAATAATATACTGATACTCAGCTACTGATAATCATTTACTGAGACTCAGCTTCAGACTCAACTATTGAGACCCAACTATTGAGACCCAACTAATGAGACTCAACTACTGAGACTCCACTACTGAGACTCCACTACTGAGACTCCACTACTGAGACTCAACTACTGAGACTCAACTACTGAGACTCAACTACTGAGACTCAACTACTGAGACTCAACTACTGAGACTCAACTACTGAGACTCAACTACTGAGACTCAACTACTGAGACTCAACTACTGAGACTCAACTACTGAGACTCAACTACTGAGACTCAACTACTGAGACTCAACTACTGAGACTCAACTACTGAGACTCAACTACTGAGACTCAGCTACTTCAGCAATTGATACTTATGTACTGAGACTCACTAAATGAGACAACTACAAAGACTCAGCTTCTGTCAGTTCTTGATACTCATCTTCATGAGACTCAACAACTGAGAATCATCTAATCAGACTCAGCTACTGAGACTCACTAAATGAGACTCACTTAAGTAGACTCACTTAATGAAACTAAAGTACTGAGACTCACTTAATGAGACTCACTTAATTACACTCAAAAACTGAGAATGACTTATTTAGTCTCAACTACTGAGACTCACTTAATTAGTCTCAACTACTGAGACTCACTTAATGAGACTCAACTACTGAGACTCACTCAATTAGACTCAGCAACTGAGACTCACTTAATTAGTCTCAACTACTGAGACTCACTTAATGAGACTCACTTAATGAGACTCAGTTAATGAGACTCACTATATGAGACTCACTTAATGAGACTCACTTAATGAGACTCACTTAATGAGACTCACTTAATGAGACTCACTTAATGAGACTCACTTAATGAGACTCACTTAATGAGACTCACTTAATGAGACTCACTTAATGAGACTCACTTAATGAGACTCACTTAATTAGACTCACTTAATTAAACTCACTATTGAGACTTACTTTATTAGACTCAACTACTGAGACTCACGTAATGAGATTCATAACTTAGATATTAAAACTGAGACTCGAAATGGGGCTTACTCTTGTCCGGGCAGTTCAGTGGGCAACTCGGACAAAAAGTTGTCTCTCAAATCCAGCCAAACGAGGCCGGAAAATTGCTTGAAGAAGTCCGTTGGGAGGAGAGTGAGGCGGTTCCTGTTCAAGTAGAGATGAGTGATCAAATAGGGCAAAACTGGGAGGCTGAGCTGGGTCAAATTTCGATCCGACATGTCCAGTGGAACATCCCTGTTCTCCCTTTCTCTGGCAAAAGCTGCTGCTTTTTCTGCCATTCTGATGCCAATTTATTGATCAAATTTTGGAAGAAAGCTTTTATGGCACTTTTGCTGTTTATGGTGTGTTCACGTGTGTTTGCAGGTAGAGAAATGGAATGGAGGCTTAAAAGCAGACCTCAGAGGACATATTAAAAATTAAGCCATTGATTGCAGCACAAATAGCAAGATATGGGCTTTTTTGAAATCTTTTCCCAAGGTTCTATTTTGGCCCTTTTAAATTACACTATAGTTCTAGAGTAACAAGGTTCGCAACTTTCAAGGTTCGCAACTTTCAAGGTTCGCAACTTTCAAGGTTCGCAACTTTCAAGGTTCTTAAGTGTCAAGGTTATTAGTTTTTAAGCTGCTTCATTTGCAAGGTTCTTAAGTTTCAAGGTTCTTAAGTTTCAAGGTTCTTAACTTTCAAGGTTCTTAACTTTCAAGGTTCTTAACTTTCAAGGTTCTTAACTTTCAAGGTTCTTAACTTTCAAGGTTCTTAACTTTCAAGGTTCTTAACTTTCAAGGTTCTTAACTTTCAAGGTTCGCAACTTTCAAGGTTATCAATTTTTAAGCTGCTTCAGTTGCAAGGTTCTTACTTTCTAGGTTCTTAAATAATTCTGTATTTGCAAGGTTTTTATTTTCCAGGTTCTTAATCTGCAAGGTCAAAATTCTTCATTTACAAGGTTCGTATTTTGTAAGGTTTTAAATTCACAAGGATCATATTTTGCAATGAGCTTATTTTCTTTGTTCTTTATTTGCAAGGTTCTTAATTTTGAAGGTTTTTATTTTAAAGGTTCTAAATCTGCAAGGTCAAAATTCTTCATTTACAAGGTTCGTAATTTGTAAGGTTTTCAATTCACAAGGATCATTGTTTGCATTGAGCTTATTTTCTTTGTTCTTAAAATTGCAAGGTTCTTCTTGGCAAGGTTATGAATTTGCAAGGTTCATATTATGCCTGGACCTTATCTTGAATGGTTCTCTAATAACAAGGTACTTCAATTGTATAGTGCTTAATATGAGAGTTTCTTAATCTGCAAGGTTCTTGAATTGATGAATTTGCAAGGTTCTTTATTGAAGTAGTCAATCCTAATTTGGCTTTCTTAGCCAAGGTCAAAATTAATTGTACTTTCAAATGTCATGAAAAATTTGTCAAACCATGTTTTGAGAAACAACTATAATTAGCACATTCTAGTGTTAAATGTGCTTTAATGGTGGGGAAAACCATGAGATCCCATGGGGAAAAGTAGCTCTTGTCATGAAACCTTGCTTTCTTTTCACCCAACCGCGATTCGGAGCGCAAAGGCCGGTTAAGCCAGCCTTTAAAAGGCCGTTGAGGTTGAAAATGGTAAGCAGTCTTTCAAGTGTTGTCAACAATTGCTGGTAATCATTTATTATTTGTAACTTTTTTGGAAAAACTTACAATTCTCATAATTAAATCTTGACTTAAAATATTAAAGATGTAAACTTTTTCATGAACCTCCTAACTTCAAAATAAAGTCTAATTGAAGTCTTAAACTATATTTTAAGAAGAAACTTAGCATTGAGTCTATTAAAGGCTCCAAAATTTCAAGGTTTTTTTCAAGGTTCTTAATTTTTTAGGTTCTTAATTTACAGGATTCTTGACAAGTTTTTTAAATTTGCAAGGATCTCAGTTTCAAAGATTCTTATTTTTATTTCTCAAATTAAACTTATCTTTAAGCTTAAATTAAGTTCTACATAATATTTTTACCAAATGAAAGCTTAAGAAACACTCAAGTTTTTCATTTTGAAAAAAAAACATTTTTAGCATATTATGCCATTTTGGAAGAAAAACAGGCTAAATAATTGAGGAGCCCAAAAATTGGCTTGTATTGAAAAACTATAACATTAATTGAGTTCATGGTTAACCAAGCATAATATTTCTTCTCCTTTTCAGGCAATGATGTTCACTTTTGAACCTAGTCATTATGCATATGCATGGATTGTTATGTTATATATTTCATTTGCCCCTTGCTGCAAAGGTAATGATTCATGGAAAAACTTACCTTTAATGTATTCTAATTGGATCTATGACACAGGAGATGACAGTGGATTCTTCATGGATAATGGCCAGAATTCGCTTTTAGAGGATTTGTGGCTGGATTCCCTGAAAAAACACCCAGGGTCAGAGTTCCAGGGCAAACGCATTCCAGGATCAGAGTTCCTGGGTAAACGTATTCCTGGATCAGAGTTCCTGGGTAAACGCATTCCAGGGTCAGAGTTCCTGGGTAAACGCTTCTCAGGATCAGAGTTCCTGGGTAAACGCATCCATAGACCAGAGTTCCTGGGTAAACTCTTTCTGGATCCGAGTTCCAGGGAAAACAGATTCCTGGATCAGACTTCCTGGGGAAACGCTTCTCAGGTTCAGAGTTCCTGGGTAAACCCTTTTCTGGATCAGACTTCCAGGGCAAACGCATTCCTGGATCAGAGCTCATGTGGAAACGCACTCCAGGTTCAGAATTCCTAGTGAAGCGCACACCTGGATCAGAGTTCCTGGGTAAACGCATCCAAGGATCAGAGTTCCTGGGTAAACGCATCTATGGATCAGAGTTCCTGGGTAAACGCATCTATGGATCAGAGTTCCTGGGTAAACCCTTTTCTGGATCAGACTTCCAGGGCAAACGCATTCCTGGATCAGAGCTCATGTGGAAACGCACTCCAGGTTCAGAATTCCTAGGGAAGCGCACACCTGGATCAGAGTTCCTGGGTAAACGCATCCATGGATCAGAGTTCCTGGGTAAACGCCTAGATGGATCAGAGTTCCTTGGCAAACGCATTTCAGGATCAGAGTTCCTAGGTAAACGAACCAATGATTTGGCCCAAGATGAAGAACATTCTAAAGACATATACAAAATGCCTCAGCGAAGATCTTTGGAAGAGCCAATGCCTTACTTCCAGAACTCGGACAGGTCTGAGTTCATGAACTTGCACAACTTATCCTAGGCAACCATCAACATTGTTGAGTTGTCGTAATTAATCGATCCCTCATCTGTTGCCCAGAGGAGGAGGAGGCAACAAATGAGGGTGACTTAACCTGTTCTTATAGCAGTAAAGCAATATATATATTATCTATTCATAAGTATTAAAGCAAAAATTCATTGTCACTGATGAGTTCACCTTGCTCCACACATTGTTCAATCCAATCCGGATTGACAATTTTAAACTTGGCCTTTAGGAGCCTTCGCTGGGCCTTCGCGACACTCGAGTCAAGGCCAGATATCACATAATAGGCCAATCCAGGCTCCACTTCAGCCTTTATTTGACCACCAAAGAATTCAAACATCAATTTGACCAATTGAAGGCCTTCATCAAAGAAAGCGGTCAAAGGCCTAAAAAGGCCAAATTTGGTCAGGTTGTGTTCGTGTTCAAAGTCAGCCATTTCCATTTGACTAATTGGCCTTGCTTGGCCTTGCAGTTTCACCTGTTCCATGGAGAACTTGAGAGATTCCACTGTGGCTCGAAGGCCAAAGCCGTCTCCAAATTTGTCGTAATTGGCCTTGAAGGCTTCGAGTGTGTCCTCAGTGGCCCAGACCATGTCTGATGGCCTCAAAGGCCTGAAAAGGCCATCTGATAGCCAATCAGCCTTGATGACATTACAAATGCCTGATTTGACCACGTTTTTGGCCTTCAATGTGTTGGCAGTTTGAACAAAGGCCCAAGTGTGGCCTTTGAGGACATTTTGCTCCACAATCCCACCATGCTCAACAATGGTCTTCTCCAGTTTGGCCTTTAAATCCGAATGAGCTCTGCTGGCCTCCACAACCAGCACCTTATCGGTTAAGGCCTTTGAAATGGCCTTGATTTGAGCAAGGCCAGACACCGGTTGGTAAATGGGGTCAACTGAAAGCGAAGGCTTGGTTATCGATACCTTTCTTCGCTTGGCATTCGAGCCTTCATCATTTGGATCCAGATGTCTTTTCGACAATTTGCCCTCATTGGTGGCCTTCAAGGCCTCTAAATCTGCCAAGGTCATACAATCAGACCAGCTTTTGTCATGGCGAATGCTCAAAACACGAGGGAACCTATTTGAAAAAATTTACAATTTAAACCATAGGTAATCATGGCAAGCACAATTTTAATTTGCCAATGTTCAAATTTGTATGGCTCATAGCTGCTGAACATTCATCGAAATCACTAGTTTTTCTTAAATAATAAATGCCGATGACGTTATAAAACAAAACCAAAATGATAAAAGTTTGAGCAAAAAAAAGTTGGTTTTTAATTTGATTTATATATTATACTAATGTACAAAAAAGTATGTACATTAGCAGTTAGAAACTTGTTAGCTTTTCATAAAATCTAGTCATTTGAACGAATTCAAGTCATCTTGGTTACATCAATATTTGCACGATGGCAGATTAAAATTGCTCTTAACATGATTTATAATGAAAAAAGTTGTGTTAATACCTCAACGTGCAACCAACATCGTAAGTGTCGCTTTTAACAATTTCAGCTGCTCGAATCTCCAGAATGACAGAATTCCTAGGATCCACAATCAAATCAGGTCTTTCTTTTCCATACTTGACAATCGACAAAGGCTTCTTCAAATACTTCAATTTCTTAGCCAGATCAAATAGATCCTTGTGACTCACTCCAGATCCAACCCTGGTGAATGATCGAAAGGTATCTCCATCCTTGATGCCGCATAAAAAGTGACTTGGGACTTGAACCTTTTGCCCCGATGAGTGATAAGCACCTAGTACAACCAAGTCACAGGTGTCGGTCAAATTAAGGCAATATTCTGGCTTGACTTTGATCCACCCAGATTTGGACCGACTTCCAGGCTTGTAAATCGAATCCGGATCCTTGATCATGATTCCTTCATCACGAAGATCAATGGCTTTATTAAGGGCTTCAATCACGTCAGCCTTTGTCGAGGCTGTGACATTATGAGCAAAATGAACTCTCCCTGAAACACATCAATACAATTCAAAATAGCATTTATGAATATTTTGAAACGATACTTTACTTTTAAAAGCAAATTCAAGCTGATTGTCAATAATTAGTTGGGATTTTCTACAAATCAAATGCTTGATTGTTCAACTTGCCATGATTTTGGATCACTCAAAAGCCTTTTTTATCAGCAAACTTTGATTTGAATTACCTGGTATTTCTTGAGGAATGGCTTTGCGCAGAATTTCGATTCTTTCAGAAAGTCTCTTGTTTGTCAAGACTTGACCGTTCAAGTAGACAATGTCATAAACATAGAGGCATTGTTGGTACACCGGATCATTTTCTTTCAGTTGACGTATGTTCATTTGTTCGCCCTTTTGAGTCAGCGTCCCAAGTTGTTTGTTGAATGGACAAATTTCTCCATCGAGGATCGCAGACTGAACATCTGGCGCCAAAGCCTGCTCGATGAACTGAGCAAATTTCGATGTGTCATACGGATTGGCTCCAAAGTCATCAGTGAAATCATGAAGATTCCTCGAATAAAACCTGAAAGTTGTCGTAATCAATCAATGATCAAAAAGGCTTGAAAGTGATGCGACATTGCATATTGTTGCACCAAAAAGACAATCATTTAAAGAAAATCCTGATTAAATACAAACAAATTTGCTTAAAATGGCTTGATGTAGTGTGGCATCGTAATCTCAAGCAACGTAAACAATTATTCATTTACTTTACGTACCTGTAAGCCTTATTTTGGTCTCGATGAGCCAACATTCTCTCTCCATCGTATTTGACTTCAATATAGAATGGCTTTTGACCCATTTGACCTTCAATCTGGTCAATGGGCACGTTTTCAGCCAACATTGGCTTGAAGGCTGTGAAAAGGCTGATTTCAATTTCGTGAAGCCTCACTTGAGGATTTTTCAAGGCAAGGCAAACCTTTCTGAGGTTGGCATTTGAGTCAAACATCTCCTTGGCATCTTGGTGTAGGCAATGAAGGATCACATTTGGGCCAAGCCCTGCCAATTTGATGTCCTTCAAAATTATGCGAACAAGCCACTTGATCATGATTGCATCCATCTTGCGAAACATCTCCATCAGAATATCATTGACGCCTTTCTTCTGAGCATTTTGGAGCACCAATTTGTCCAACTGCTCATTCACCTCATGAATGCTGACCTATAAATAAATTTCATTTCAGCTGATGAAATGTCTCATGACTGACTAGTCTCATGACTAAAACGTCTCACATATTTAATGTCTCAAATCACAAATGTCTCATGAATGAAAAGTCTTTATTGTCTCATGACTGAAATGTCTCATGACAGAAACATGTCATGTCTTTAATGTCTCATGGCTGAAATGTATTATGAATGAAATGTCCCATAATAGAATTGTCTCAAGACTATTGCCAAGACAATTGTTTCATTCTTTTATGTTCAGAAATGTCTATCGACTGGAATGTCTCATGACTGAAAGTCATTTCTTCATTGTCTCATGGCCGGCTGGAATGACTAGAAATGTCTCAAGACTTCAACGTCTCATTTTGTCTTTATTGTCTCATGGCTGTAATGTCTCAGGAATGAAGCGTCTTATGACTTCATTGTCTCAGGACTTAAATGTCCCATAACTGAATTGTCTCAAGATTTTTTTTCAGATCTCATATGTCTCAAGAATGGAATGTTGTATGCCAGAAAAAGCTCACAGATAAATTGTCTCATTACTAATTAAGCCTCAATTCTAAAATGTCAGACATGTCTTATGACTGCAATATCTCATTACCTTCATGTCCCATACTTTAAAAGACACTCAAACTTATCTTGCCTCAATTGTCTCATGAAATGATTTGTCTCATGACTGGAATTGCCTCATGACTGGAATTGTCTCGAGAATGGAATTGTCTCAAATGACTCAAGACGACTGGATTTGTCTCAAGACTGGAATTGTCTCAAGACTGGAATTGTCTCAAGACTGGAATTGTCTCAAGACTGGAATTGTCTCAAGACTGGAATTGTCTCAAGACTGGAATTGTCTCATGAAATGATTTGTCTCATGACTGGAATTGTCTCGAGACTGGAATTGTCTCAAATGTCAAATGTCTCAAGACTGGAATTGTCTCAAGACTGGAATTGTCTCAAGACTGGAATTGTCTCAAGACTGGAATTGTCTCAAGACTGGAATTGTCTGTCTCAAGACTGGAATTGTCTCATGACTGGAACTTGCTTAAATTATCTCATGATTACCTGACGGGTGTCATAGGCGCGATCCTTGATGACGCTATAGAGCACATTGGCAAAATCTCCATTTTGGCTTTTGTAGTTTTTGAGCTTAAGCGCGTCGCTCGAATTCGGTCCCATTTTGAGCAAATCGATGAACAATTTGGCCAAAATTGTCTCCTTGATTCCATACGAGCCTCGTTCTCGGTCCATTTGCGGGATCAAAAGTCTCACAATGGGGAAAAGACTTTCGTTGTTGAATTTTCTTCGACAATCCGCGAGAAAACGCCTCAGTTTCTCCATTTTCTTCGATTTGCTCTCATTTTCCTTTTTTTGCCCGTTTTTCGACAAACTTTCGAAAAAGTCGCACAACGCCGAAAAATTGACAGATTTGCTCCACTCGTCGTCCATTTTGTAAACAAACGCGATTTTTTCCGCGAAATGACAACGAGAATTTTTTCGCTTTATCACTCATTCCATTTCGCGAGTTTTTCAAAGCATAACAACGCGAAAATGTCAACAAACAAGAAGGGCGCTACTATTTTTAAGGCTAACTAAGGTAGAAATATAACTGAAAAAATTGAATGATTACTGAGCGTTTAAGTTTTTTGCTTTAGCTTTTGAATCTAATTTAGAAAATATGCTTTAATTCGGATTTTTTCATTGAAGAATAAAAAGTAGGAAAATCTGTGCGTTTTCCTGTGTTTTACCAGGATTGACTTAGATTTTTGATCCGACGGGAAAAAACTCGGGAAATTGTGGAATTTTTTAAATAAGTGTTTTAAAAGGACATTTTTCTGGAGTTTTCTTGCTCATTTCGCCATTTTGCATGTTATTCATTAAGTAAAAAATATTATTTATAAAATATTAAGTTTGAGGTTGCGTGAAACTTTTTTTAAATGTTCCGATTATTCAAAAAACAAATAAATGAAATAATCAGTTGAATTGACTCGTTAACGTGAAAATCCGCGAAAAAATTCAAAACAAGAAATGACACGAAAAAAGGATTTGATTCAATTTAAGTTTCTAAAAAATGGGTAAGTAAGATTTTGTTTAACCTTTTTTCAACCTTTTTTCCAATTCCTGCGTTTTTAGGACTAAAATCAAGTAAAAGTTTTATTCCACATTTTTGCTCAATTTTTTGTTTTAGTAAAAAGTTGTTGAATTTTTAGCAAGTTTGAGGCTTTAATACATTTTGTAGCTTACAGTGTGAAGTAAACACTAATAAAATCTGGTAAATCTGTTCAGTTTCGAATCCGTAAAAGTTCGATAGGTGAAAGTTCGATAGTTGACAGTTCGAAAGTTATATATCTTTTTTCTTTTTGAATAGATTATGTTAGATTTGTCCGGGTACCAGTACTTAAGCCTAAAAAGGGGTCCGTTTTAATATTATTTAAGTTTTAATTATTTAGTTTTAATATAATAGTATCAAAACTTAGGTCTTAGTGTGGTTTCCCATTTGTCCATGTAGGATTCATATCCCTATTTTTCCTTTTCTTTTGTTGCTTTTTGCAACTAGTCACTTGACTGCTTTGAAGATCAGGACTGAAATCGGTGGTGTTTTTTAGGGTTTTAGAAATTCAGGGATCTTGTCAGGCTTTCACTCTCACACTGCTGACACTGGTTTATCCAAGGCTAGAAAATCAAGTAGCGTGCTCAACTGTCATGTACCAAGATCGATGTACCCAATTTTATTATTTTCATACTTTTTTAGTGTGTTAAAAATATTTTACGAAATATTTCCATGATTTCTTTAGCCATTCAAATCTTTACTATTCGAAGTTATGCGGATCGAAATTTACCTTTCGATATTTTGCGGATTCGAATTTGAACAGTACAATCTAAAATCTATTTCACAGATATCTAAGTTTTTTATTAAAAAAACATAAGTTTGGCATATATTCATTTAAAATCGTTTTTGCGCCAAATCCTGTACATGTTGTACAATTATGCTTATCAGTTTTGTGTCATCAATACTTCTCTCCTTATCAAGTAGCAAGAAATAGAGTTTATTGCTATTAGTAGCCTCAATGATGTCAAGGACTTGTCACTAGCTAATTTCTATTATACCTTCACTATGAAGAGAAGTAAGGAGTTCATAGCTTTACTTGGATTTGGCACTGTTCTCATTCTCTTCACCTTTGCCAACTTCCAATCAAATAGTGGCAATAATGTGTCAATAAAAATGATGTCAGTGCAACAGGAAGCAGGCAATAAAGGCTGTCCCATCCAATCTGAGACAAATTTGCTTGACCAGGACTTTATGGAGACCAGGCAAGACATTTACAGGGAGAGAAGGGACAGGGTGAGACAGGCCTGTGCCAGGAACAGGCTCACCAGGGGCAGACCTGATGAGCTGGTCATCAACAAGACTCTCATTGTGAGCCATGAACACAGACTGGTCTATTGTCCCAATGCCAAGACAGGCTCAAGCACCTGGATGCACCATTTCAGGGTACGAAAAAATTTATTAAGGGTCTTAAGAACTAATTAAGTGTCCAAGGTGGTGAGCAGCGCTTCACCAACATGGATGATTTGATTTGAGCATTGGACACAAGTTGGAGAACTCAATGTTTTTACATCTTCTATTGGTTTTCAAAGGCGTTCAAAGCTAATTGGATAAAATAATCGAGAAAATTGAAGACACTAGGATCAGTATCGCAAAGAAATTAGGAGGTGGTAAAAAATTTGTTGAGTTATGAGTTCCCATTTTTTCAATAAGGTCGTACTTCAATCATTTTTAGAGTTGACTCAGACTTATATTAGCATTGGTGAACTAATGAGTGGGTCTATCGTCACAATGCCAAGGCAGACTCAAGTACGTAGATGACCATTTCCGGTTAAGACGTTTCTAATTAGGGTATTAAGATCATCAAAGATCCTAGTTCGGTGTCCACAACACCAAGCATCGCTTCACCAACTTGGATGATTTAATTTGAGCATTGGACACAAGTTGGAGAAATCAATGTTTCTTAATCTCCTATTGGTTTTCAAAGGAGTTCAAAGCTAATTGGATAAAATATTAGAGAAAATTTAAGAGTCTAGGATCAGTATCGCAAAGACATTAGGAACTGGTCAAAAATTTGTTGAGTAATGAGCTCCCATTTTTTAGCTCATTTTTTCCATGATCTTTCAGGAGATGCTTCACTTGCCCAAAGTGGCCTTGGAGGAGTTCAATGCCAAATTCCACAAGTTGATCCCGATGATGTCCGGATTGCCCAGTTTCCTGTCTGTCGAGCATAAAATCATGCTATTGAAGGAAAAGCTCGGCTTCACATTTGTTCGACATCCATTTGTCAGACTTGTCTCAGCCTACTTGGACAAGGTTGTCAACAATGATTATCACCGATGGCGAAAGAAGACCATCTTTTACAAGCGGATCAAGTACCATCCGGATGACATCCCAAGGTTCGATCAGTTTGTCGACTACATCCTCAGTGGCAGGGAAGATGCTGACAACCACATCCAACCGTATTGGAAACATTGTGATGTGTGCCACATCAATTACAACATCATTGGCAAAACTGAGACCTCGAGTGAGGACAACAAGTACATTTTCATGAAGGCTGGCCTCGATGGAGTCCTTGATCCTTCAACACAAGACCATCGAAGCCATTCCGGAAACACAACAGCGGTGGCCAAACAGCTGTTTGGATCATTGACGAAAACTCAAGCCAAAGGCTTGTACGACAAGTACCAAATGGACTTTGAACTCTTTGGCTATGACGCCATGGAGTACATCGAACTAGCTCAGGAAGACAACGCTAAGAGGAAGAAGCGAGTCAGAGTTCTTAAGAAAGACGTTCCAAATGATGATGATGACACTTTTGTTAAAAAAATGCAGGAACCCAAAATTTAAGGGATATACTAAAATGCGCGACATGCGCGACAAGCGCGACATGCGCGAGAAACTACTAAAATGCGCGACATGCGCGACTACCAAAATGCGCGACATGCGCGACAAACTGCTAAAATGCGCGACATGCGCGACTACTAAAATGTGCGACATGCGCGACTACTAAAATGCGCGACATGCGCGACTATTAAATTATGGGACAACCAAAAGTACTTGGATTATTAATCCATTATTAATAATATACAGTCTGTCCATTCAAAATTGGTCAGTGCTGTACGGAATTTTAAGTATTTTTTTCTATTTTGACAAAAAAGATGGGAAAAGGCTCCAGCTTTCCAATGAGATTTTTTAAGTCCAGTATTTCTGGATTATGAAACCCAAAGTTTAGATTCCCACACCGTCCAATATTGAACGGATGAGTACAGACTGTATAATAACAGGCAAAAAGAAAAGAAAAAATGATAATTCTTTTTTAAGTCTAACATTGTAATTTTTTTTCAAGCCTAACATAGGAAAGGGGAACCGATATTTCGGACGTCAGCTCAGCTGTAGTGACGTCAGGACGCGCGAGCGTAGTTGACCCGTGCCTTATTGATGTTACAAGACATGTACTTTAATATCAGGCCAAAAGTAGCCAAATTCTTCAAACAATACTGCCACTTTTATTGAGTAAATCAATTCCGGAAGCACTTTTAAATGGTGCTTTGGCTTACCCGAAAGCCAGCCTTAAAGCCAGCCTTAAATTTCACTAAAAATTGGAATTTCAGACTATGTAAGGCTCAAAATATGGTCAAATCATAATAAAGTGTATCCATATAATGCCTCAAAACAAGTGGAGCATGCTAAAATCCTACCTTGACAAATATAATCATGAGAAAAATTAGCTTAATACTGGCGTACGTCCCAACTTAGGCAGCAGAAAGACGTCCAAAAACTTACAAAATTAGTCACTAGGCTAGATATGGGGTCTGTTTACTGTTTCCTATAGCAATTTTTTACTTTTCTTACAATTCTTACTTTTTTTTCAATTCTAAAAATTTTGCATTGTTTTATCTCCTCTCTGATAAAAAACTATGCCATAATTTCGGCAATAACTATAGGTGAACAGTGCAGAGTGAGCTACTTCAATGTAATATTTATGAAAAAGCATAACAATTAATCAGTAACAGTAAATAGAAAAAATATTTCAAGAAGTGGTAACTAAACATTTTTTTTTGCATTTTAGTAACCTGTGGTGCTTGTCGCGCATTTTAGTAGTCGCGCATGTCGCGCATTTTAGTAGTTTGTCGCGCATGTCGCGCTTGTCGCGTAAGTCGCGCATGTCGCGCATTTTAGTATATCCCAAAATTTAATATATTGAACTTTTTATTTATTAATATGACATACTGACAATTGGTGACAACCAAGTTGAAAAAGTTGGGATGTGTCCCATTTCAATTACAACAAAATTGGGAAAACTAGGACTAGGTGTGAGTACAACATGCTAATTTTCATGAAGGCTGTTCTTGATGGAGCCTTTGAATCATCGTCATCAAATTAAGACCGCTTTAGCATATCAGATGTTAAACACTCTATGCACTTGTTCTATTGTTTGTTATAATAATAAGGAGAATCTTGCTTTTTTTCATGCTGACATAATGTGTAAGAAGTTATGCATTGCATTCCTCCTACTTTTTTCATCATCGATGTCAATACTTCATTTTATGCACACTTATAGCAATCCACCTGTAAGTCTTAGTGTCTACAATGAAAGGAAGAGTCACTTGAAGAAAATGTGTGCCCTACTTGGACTTGATCAAGGAGAACCAAATGAGGATGTCCTTAATGAAGTCTTGGTTGTCAGCCATGAACTGAAGCTTGCCTATTGTCCCATTGCCAAATCCGGATCTTCAACTTGGATCGGTCACTTTCATGTAACTATCTAAATGACCTAAATTATTAAGTAGAACTGTCAGTAACTTAAATGCAGAAGTTGTTGGACATTCCTTGGAGCTTGGAGGATCATTGGAGCAAAAGGCATCATGAACTGGTTCAAAACTTAGCAGGTTTACCAAAAGAGTTGACACTTGACGACAAAGTCAAATTGCTTACGAACAAGCTCAAGTTCATGTTTGTTCGACACCCTTTCAATCGACTATTATCAGCTTACTTGGACAAAGTTGTGCATGACAACTATCATGATTGGAGGAGGAAAATCTGGAAGTTTCACAAGTTACCCAGAAATGATTCCGAGGCTCCAGGATTTGCCCACTTTGTCGATTACATTTTAGCTGGCAATGAAGCAGAGGATTTTCATGTGCGTCAATATCATCGTCATTGTGACCCTTGTCACATTGACTATGACATCATTGCCAAACTCGAAACTGCACATGCAGATAATGAAGTTATACTACACTGGGCTGGATTAGACGACATTTTATCAGCAAATCGACATGACCACAAAAGCATGCTAAAAAACATGAGTAACGCAAACTATTTTGCCACATTGACGCCAGACCAAAAGTTCCAGTTGTACCAAATGTATAAAGTTGATTTCGATCTATTTGACTACAAAATCTAGCCGAGTTTTTGTACTTTTTCACGGTTTTTATTTGTTTCGACACCATTTCAATCGAATATTTTCAGTTGACTTGTGCAAAGTTGTGCATGCCAATGATCATGTTTGGCAAAGGAAAATCCGGAAGTTTCACAAGTTATCCAGAAATGATCCGAAGGCTCCAGGATTTGCCCACTTTGTCGATTACATTTAAAATGACCATGTTTTCAACCAGAATCATGATCGATACTTATGAAAAATTTGCCCTTACATTGAAATTGATTATGTAAGAAACACTGGAACTGAAGCCAATAATCAAGGACTGGAATTAGATCTCTACTTTGGATATTGAGGCTTTTCCAATGCGGATTTTCAGCTATATGTACCAATTTCCTAGATATTCTGGATAATACCACAATATCCAGGATGGCATTAGATTGCATCATTGAGTACCAAAAAGTATCTTACAATTTTAAGCTGAAATGTAAACAATTATGCTAGACATTTATGCTAGACATTTATGCTAGACATTTATGCTAGACATTTATGCTAGACATTTATGCTAGACATTTATGCTAGACATTTATGCTAGACATTTATGCTAGACATTTATGCTAGACATTTATGCTAGACATTTATGCTAGACATTTATGCTAGACATTTATGCTAGACATTTATGCTAGACATTTATGCTAGACATTTATGCTAGACATTTATGCTAGACATTTATGCTAGACATTTATGCTAGACATTTATGCTAGACATTTATGCTAGACATTTATGCTAGACATTTATGCTAGACATTTATGCTAGACATTTATGCTAGACATTTATGCTAGACATTTATGCTAGACATTTATGCTAGACATTTATGCTAGACATTTATGCTAGACATTTATGCTAGACATTTATGCTAGACATTTATGCTAGACATTTATGCTAGACATTTATGCTAGACATTTATGCTAGACATTTATGCTAGACATTTATGCTAGACATTTATGCTAGACATTTATGCTAGACATTTATGCTAGACATTCATGTTAGGCATTTAAGTCAGAATTTACAGATGTTAGACTTTCATGTGTGACATTTTGTTTGAAACTATGCTAGACATTTTTTACACATACTCAGACATTTTAAAAATCCCTTACATTAATGCCACTCCTGATTTTAGATAGGCATTTATGTCGGTCATTTTCGACTTTTTTCTTGACTTACTTAGCTCTGAATCCGATATTTTGAGATGCTGGTGAGTAACAATGAATGTTTGCCCAATATTAATCCAATCCCGCACGTATTGGATACATCGTCGCATTGTTGAGTAGTTTGCCTCACAATATTATTGAATACTTTGTTGCTAAGCCTCAAAGTGCTTTCCTGTACACAAAATGATCACTTGACGGCCTCGTGTTCACCATGATTTTTTGGGTCACCTCACACTCTCAGCATTTTGGAGGACAAATGAGACTCACTTGGAGTGAGACTTGTTTCAAATGAGACTTTGTTCTAATGAGATTTGGTTCGAATGAGACTCAGTTTGTATGAGACTCAATTCAAATGAGGCTCAGTTAGAATGAGTCTTAAGAAAGAGTGAGACTCAGTTCAAGTGAAACTCAGTTAGAATGAGACTCAGTTCCAATGAGTCTATATATAGAATGAGACTCAGTTCTGCTATTGCTCAGCTCAATTGAGACTCAGCTAGAACAATACTCATGTAAAACAATACTCAGTTAGAAGGAGACTCTGTTGGAATGAGACTCAGTTCAAACGAGTCTTAATATGGAATGAGACTCAGTTCTGCTAATGCTCAGCTCAAGTGAAACTCAGTTAGAATGAGACTCAGTTCCAATGAGTCGATATATAGAGTGAGACTCAGTTCCAATGAGGCTATATATGGAATGAGACTCAGTTCTATTGAGTTTATATATAGAATGAGACTCATGTAAAACGATACTCTGTTAGAATGAGACTCTGTTGGAATGAGACTAAGTTCAAACGAGTCTTAATATGGAATGAGACTCAGTTCTGCTAATGCTCAGCTCAAGTGAAACTCAGTTAGAATGAGACTCAGTTCCAATGAGTCTATATATAGAATGAGACTCAGTTCTGCTATTGCTCAGCTCAATTGAGACTCAGCTAGAACAATACTCATGTAAAACAATACTCAGTTAGAAGGAGACTCTGTTGGAATGAGACTAAGTTCAAACGAGTCTTAATATGGAATGAGACTCAGTTCTGCTAATGCTCAGCTCAAGTGAAACTCAGTTAGAACAATACTCATGTAAAACGATACTCAGTTAGAATGAGACTCGGGTGGAATGAGACTCAGTTCAAACGAGTCTTAATATGGAATGAGACTCAGCTCTACTAATGCTCAGTTCAAGTGAGACTCATTTAGAACGAGACTTAGGTAAAACGATACTCAGTTAGAATGAGACTCGGTTGGAATCAGACTCATATCAAACGAGTCTTAATATGGAATAAGTCTCGGCTCTACTAATGCTCAGTTCAAGTGAGACTCAGTTAGAACGAGACTCAGGTAAAACGATGCTCAGTTAGAATGAGACTCGGTTGGAATGAGACTCAGTTCAAACGAGTCTTAATATGGAATGAGACTCAGCTCTACTAATGCTCAGTTCGAGTGAGACTCAGTTAGAACGAGACTCAGGTAAAACGATACTCAGTTAAATATGGACTCGGTTAAAATGAAACTCAGTTAAAATGAGGCTCGGTTGGAATGAGACTCAGTTTAAATGAGACTCGGTTGGAATCAGTCTAAAAATAGAATGAGACTGTTCTAATAATGCTCAGCTCAGGTGAGAGACTTGCTTAGACTGAGACTCATTTAAAATGAGACTCGGTTGGAATGAGACTCAGCTACAATGAGTCTTAATATAGAATGAGACTCAGCTCTAATAATGCTCACCTCAAGTGAGACTCTATTAGAATGAGACTCAGTTAAAGCAATACTCAGTTAGATACGGACTCAGTTAGAATGAGACTAAGTTAGAATGAGACTCAGTTGAATGAGACTCAGTTAGAAGGAGACTCGGTTAGAATGAGACTCAGTTGAATGAGACTCAGTAAGAATTAGACTCAGTTAGAATGAGACTCAGTTAGAATGAGACTTAATATAGAATGAGACTCAGCTCTAATAATGCTTACCTCAAGTGAGACTCTATTAGAATGAGACTCAGTTAAAACAATACTCCGTTAGATTCGTACTCAGTTAGAAACGGACTCAGTTAGAATGAGACTTAGTTAAAATGAGGCTCAGTTAGAATGAGACGTTAGAATGAGACTCAGTTAGAATGAGTCTAAGTTAGAATGAGACTCGCCTTGAGAAAGAGTGAGGCACTTTTTGGTTGCGACACTTTGTAGTTAATTAATTGATATTCAGTTTGGATGAGTTTTTCATATTAAATGGAACTCAGCTTTTTAAAAGTGAGATTTTCGAAAAATAAACATAGATTATGTTTCCACATCACTATCTTTATCAATTTAGTATTGTAAACAAACTTGGGTCTAGTACAATTCAAATCTAGTTTTTGTCAAGATCAGGGTCAAATCAACAGTCACATTTTTCACCTAAAATGTAAATAAAAGCATATCCATTCACATTAAAAAAGTGCTTGCTGCAGAATTTATTAAGGTTGTGATCACCTACGAAAGTCGGGATAATTAGCAGAAGACCACAGCTTTTTTTCAAAGCTGCATCAAGAGCTTGCGCGCGCGCCCGCGCTAAAAATGCTCTTAAAAAAGCGCCCGCTCTTCTCAGTTGCCGGTTGCATCTCAGTAGATCAAGTATTGAGACAAGTCTCAGCATTGACTCAGCTAAAACGTAAGTGAACTTGAAGTGGCGCCATGAAATCCGTTAGCCTTTCAGTCTAGACTTCCTGGCGCCTCAATTAATAAACCTTTTTCTAACGGTTTTTCTGTTGTTGTTGATCTCTGGTTTTTTTTTATAAAGAAATCGGGGAAATACCTGTGTAAACATTGAAATATTTCAGTTTAGTCATTCTGGCACTTGAAATACCATTTTTGTGGTTTTCCATTTTTTCAAAAATGTTGACAATTTCTGAAGCTATGGATTTTTTTAAAGCTCAACACATGTGGAAATTTTGTGATTGTGCTTTAAATCGAGTGCAACAAAAAAAGGCTTAATAGTGAATATGTGAAATATGTTTCAAAAAAGCTTTTTAGAAACTAAAAATAGGATCAGTATTTTGAGCCAGGCACTTTGGCGTACTTTCTAAGTTGAATCTTAGTTTGTCATTTAAAGGTCAGCTGATGACTTGAAAAACAGGTCTTGAATTGAGCAAAGGGAAACAGAAAACCATTCTTTGCAGGCAAAGTTTTTGTGCATCCAAAATTGACTAATTTTTATTACTAAAGCTGCTTGGCGCCAACTGAAAAATCCGTTAGACTTTGTCTAGACTCTGTGGCGCCACCAATAAAAAACGCTAATATATTTAACTTTAATATTACATGATCATTCAAACAAAGCATGATTTACATGTTTTGGCAGCTTATGCTGATTTCTAGATATTTAAATTGCATAACTGTGCAATTTTAAAAGGTATTTTATTGAGGTTTTTTTTGTTCAAACATAATTTAGCTGGATTTGTTTGGTTCAAGGCCAAAAATGGGAAAAACACTTGCTGAATTCTGAGTATTTCAGATTTCACACCGAAATTACATTTCCTCTCAACAAATGGAAAAAAGCCTTTTTTGGCCTTGAAAAGGGCAAGATATATTATGCTTTTTCAAGATGTGTGAAAAGGCTTATCAGACTAATGAAAAAGGCTCTTTAAAGTCTTGCTTGAAAAATGGTGCTAAAATGGTCATGTAAAGGCCAAAAAGGCTCATTTTGGCCTTTTTTTAATTGCAGATGATGCTGAATGAAACATTGCTGCAGTTGATGGAAAGCAACGAGGAGAAAACCTTGGATTTGTTTGTTGTAGTGACCACAGTTGGCCTTTTGGCCGTCCTATTTGTCCTTGGCATCGGAGCAAACTCACTCTTGTTATTGGCCTTTCACCGAAGGCCAGCGCTGAGGACGACCTCCAACAGGTAACACAAATGACTCCAGCCTTTATTAGGCATCAAGCTTTATTTGCCACTCTTTTTTGTTGCTAAATGGATGTGTAGCAAATCAGTGCCACTCTTTTGGCACTAATTGTGTATTTAGTGCCACTCTTTAGCCAATTCAGTGTCACTCTTTTTTTTTTAATTCAGAGCTGCCAACTGGCCTCAATTCAAATTTAAGTGCCTCAACTTGCCTTAATTCAAATTTAAGTGCCTTAATTTGCCTTGATTCAAAATTCAGTGCTACTCTTTAATTGAAACTCAAATTAAGTGCCACTCTTTACTTTAAACTCAAAATTCAGTGCCACTCTCTATGTAAATTAATTGCCTCTCAAATTTTGATCCAGTAACGACTTTTTTATTTAAATTCAAATTTCAGTGTCACTATTTTAAAATTCAAAATTCCACTTTGTTTTGTTTTGTTTTGATTCAGTGTTGTTTAGATATTTGCCATATTAAGTTATCTTTGGCTTGATTTAAGTCAATTCTTTGTTTTGTGTCAGTGCCCCTCAAGTCAAGTCTTAATTTAGTGCCATTTTAGACTAAATTCAGGCTAGGTTAAATGTTAAATCTAGTGCCGCTCTTTTTCAGGTAAAATAGTGAAGTCAACTTTGCCACTCTTTGCTGTTTTCGTGGGGTTAGTTGTGCCACTCTTTGCTGGTTGTGAGTAGTTAGCTCAGTGAAAGGTTCATTGATTGAGAACCATTTATGACCACACTGACCCACATTTTATGGTATTTTATTGACACTGTGCCAACTTTATGGCCCTGCAGCCTTTCAAAGGCTACAAATGGCCTTCAATGCATTTGACACCCCACCAGAAATTGCAGCCTAAAAACATTGTTAATAAAACAAATTAAGCATAATTATAGCAAGCATTAATTATGATAATATTGCATCTCATCAATTATTCCAGATGAGATATTACTATGATTAACAGTAATTGAAACAATAATATGGTTGATTATGGTAAAGAGTTCTAAAATTAGAACATAGCTTAGATTTTGTTGCTGGTTCTAAAATTACATAAATAACCTGTTTTGAATTTTATTATAGGTGCAAAACTTGTTGCCAAGACAATTTCAAGCTTAAAATATAACAAAGAAGTGAATATGCTAAAATTACACAATCAGCTGAAATCAGCTGTTTTTATTGACCATCAATTCAATTTAGCGTACTTTTTGTCTAAAAGTTGTTGTGAACAAGCAAAACAAAGCATAATGAGAATATGTTTCTTTTTTAGAATTGGCTGGTCATTTCTTGGAAAAGAAATGCTGCCTTTTTGCTTCAAGATTGCTTTCAGCAAGATTTCCATTTAGAACATTAAAAAACATGCTGATCATCGACATAAATAAATGCCTTTTTTGGCAAATCATTGTTACTTTATATCAACATTATGATGACCTTTGTAAGACAAATTCTTTCAGACAAAAAGTGTCGCTTAATGTTTTCAAACTCTGACAATTTGACGACAAGTGAAATAATAAACTTTTTTTTTTCTCATTCCAGATTTGTTGGGAACTTACTGGTGGTGAATTTGCTGTCGACTTTGCTATTGATCCCTCTCATCTGTATTGACATAACACCTGCCTCGTGGTGGAGGTGGCCAGCACCTGCACCTGTCAGGTGCATCTTCAGTGAGTTCATCTCATCCTGGGTCTCATCAGCCTCAATGTTGGGCACTTTGCTCATTGGCCTCGATCAATACTTGGCCATACTTTTCCCTCTCAGGTACGAAAATTAAAACTGAAATTAAAAATATTCAGCCAAAAATATGTTTTTTAAGTAGAAAGCTTTAATTTTTATTATTGTTATTTTTTTACTATTGATGAAGTTACGTAGTTTTCACAAGCACAATATCGTGTAATGAGACAAGATTTGTTTAGTTCTACTTGCTTGTCATTCTTTTGCAAACCAATCACTCAATTAAGCTTCAAGATTGCTCACATGAAGATTTCCAACTTGAACATTGCTGAACATTTCTTAGATACATTGGGATCGTGGCTGGATCTCGCACTTGGATCATGTTGGCCTTCTCCTGGGCCATTTGTCTCATTGTGGCAGGAGTGTCCTCAATGTCTGAAGAGTCGAGCATTTGGTATGTCTGCTTGAGGACTTCCAAAGTCCAATTGGACTTTGGAGACAAGTACTCCTTGATCCTCCCCAGCTTGAACTATGTGGTCCTCTTCATCCTCCCCATTCTCCTCATTGGCCTCATCTACTCAAGGATCTACCTGGAAGCTGCTGCCAACTCTGAGAGAGTGAGAAGAGGCTCCAATTCAACCTTGACCAACGGTCCCAATCCTGTGGAGGGCATGTACAAGTGCTCAGTGAAGATACTTCATGCCAGGAATGACTCCATTGCCTCTTCCATGGTTGATGCTGGCATGGAAGAGCAGCCCTTGAAGAGGAGCTCTGGCTCCTTCAGTGAGAAATTGGCCAGAAATGAACTGGTTAGAGCCACCAGTACTGCCAGCACTCAGCTCATGACCAGCATCAGGCATAAAATTTCCAATGCCAACTTGTTCATCCAGGTAAGTGCTCATTTAAGTCATTTCGTGCATTCTCTAAGAACCTATGAGTACCTAAGTATCTAGGACTAAATACTTAAGAGCTTCAAGACATAATAATGAAGAATTTGGGTTTGATTAGAAGACCTCTTGAGTCACTTTTAGAACCTTAAGAGTTACTTCTAGGTTTGAACGACTAAGATACTAAGTACTAACCTAGGGCCTTGAGACAAAAAAGTCTCTAATTAAGACCTTAGGGCCTGAGAACCTTTAATTAAGACCTTAGGGTGTGAGAACCTCTTATTAAGACCTTAGGGTCTGAGAACCTTTGATTAGTACCTTAGGGTGTGAGAACCTCGAATTAAGACCTGAAGGTTTGAGAACCTCTTTTTAAGACCTAAGGGTCTGAGAACCTCTAAATAAGACCTAAAGGTCTGAAAACCTCTAATTGAGACCTTTCTAGGGTCTGAGAACATCTTATTATGACTTTATCCTGTGAGAATCGCTTTTTCAGGCCTTAGGGTTAAAGATCCTAAGATTAAGACCTTACGGTCTGAGAACCTTTAAGTAAGACCTTAGGGTGTGAGAACCTCGAATTAAGACCTCAAGGTTTGAGAACCTCTTTTTAAGACCTAAGGGTCTGAGAACCTCTAATTAAGACCTAAAGGTCTGAAAACCTCTAATTAAGACCTTTCTAGGGTCTGAGAACATCTTATTATGACTTTATCCTCTGGGAACCGCTTTTTCAGACCTTAGGGTTAAAGATCCTAAGATTAAGACCTTAGGGTCTCAGAACTTCTAATTAAGGTCTTAGGGTCTTTGAACCTCTAATTAAGTCCTAAGGGTCTCATAACCATAAAAAACTTTTTCTTAGCATCTCAGAACCTTCAAAAGCAGTTAGGCTTCATTTAAGAACCTAGGCACCTCTCATTTTTTAAGACCAGTTGTCAGTCTCATGTCTTAAGAAGATTTATGTACATATTAGTATTATATTTCAGAAACATAAGGAGGAATTGCATTCAGCCAAAATTTCAATGGTGATTTTTGTCATGGTCTTGGCTTGCTGGTTGCCATTCCACACCTCAGTGCTGTTACTCAGAGTGCACCTACTTTTGTGCCAAAACTGGCCAGGTTGGGCCAGGTGCATAACTCACCTGCTGGTGGTCATCTATCCCACCTTGTCACCTTATGTATTTGCCTTCAGATGCACCAAGCTCCAAAAGGAGCTAAAGAGAATGATCAAGGGCAGAAATAGCAATTCTTGGCAAGTCCCAACTAAAAGCCAAAGTGAATTGGACTCACTGAAAACTGGCCTTGTTGGCCTCCATTTGAAGAAGGCCTTGAAGGCCAACAAGGCTGAAGAAATGATGGTTGGGAAGAAAAAGGCTTCTTTCTTGATTGGTGACCAAGACTCTTGCAAAGAAACTATGCTGAAAAATGAAGGTAAAGAAGAAACATTGGCTCAGGCTCAGCCAGAAAGTGGTGAGAGCTCCCAAAGGAGCTCCATATCTTCACAAAAAACCAATTCCAGTGAGGACTCTTGTTGCATTTCTGATCTCATCAAGGGGAGCACAATCGAAATGCACTTGTGAGACCTTGCAGTGACCAATTCTAGTGTTTCCATGTATTTTAGCTGTATTTGCCAAAAATATCATACCTTCTAATTGCTTATAGCATATCAAAAATCAAATAAAAAGACTACATTCAATATACATTTTGCCTGGATTAACCGCTTTGAACATTCGCTTAATAAGAAAAGAACGGTACCTCTAGGTTGGGTGAATATATATTAATATATTGCGCTATACATACAAATAGTATATTGCCATTATTAAGCAATTTTGCAAAATATTCAGGGACAATTTTAGATGCCATTTTGCAAACAACTGAGCTCAAGTCTTAAAGCCAAAAAGTGAAAAAATCAAATTAAGGCCCTAAAGGTTGTTATAAGCCCAATATAGCATTAAAACTAAATATTGTCAAGGTTTAAATCAACTGATATTTAATGTTAAAAGTCAGTATTTTTTCACATTATTTCTTGTTAGCTACAGTTATAGTTCGCATAATAAAAAAAAACAACGCTTCTCAGAGGTTGCGAGACTTCTTTATGCATCTTTGCGCTATAAAGACAATGAAAGTATTGTGCAATTATACTACTGTTAGCTTACATGAAAAATACAAAAAATGTCCATAAATATATTGCAGAGTGGACAATTCCAGACAACTTAATTGAGCAATATTTTTTAAATGTAACACATAAACTTTGTTGCAGAGCTTTTTTGCATTTTTTTCTTTTTTTTTTACAAAATATTGGTCATAATAGTAAAATTAGTCACAGACTATAGCAATAACACTCCTTTCCAATCCCTTGGGGTGGTGTGTGTTCTCATTATTCATAGAACTCTATTTTTTGCTCCATCATAACAGCAACAACACATGTACTACACCCCCACTGTGTCAGTATTCATGTGGTGGTGAAAAAACCCTCCCACACACTTGTTGTTTTCCCACAAAATATGCTAATAAGATAATAACAATTGTGAAAATAATGGACATTTTCGAAAAAAAAAATTGGGAGATTCTGGAGCATCTATCTTTTGGACAGTCGATCCATTCTACAAGTTGACAGTTCCATCAAACCAAGAAAATGAGAAAAAGTTTGCGCTATTTGCAAAACTTATAAAGAAATGCTGCTGATAAAAGTTGAGTTCCTCTGTGGACAAATTTCAGAGCTGGCAACTGAAAATGAACTCAAAAGATTTTGATAGAGTTACATCCCAAATTGTTTTGCTACAAATGAAATGTCGTCAAAAAAGAAATTTTTTGTTCATGTTAATTTTGGCTAGATTTGGTCATAGATGAACATTTTTTGCCTCTAGTACTAAAAGTAACTACATAATATTCCCCTGCACATTGGGTGAACTCTGTCGAGATTAATCGGTGATATCAACAGATCATGCATTTAGATTACCTCATTACCCAGAAATGTGCATCTACACAAAATAGGTTTGCAAAAAAAAAAAAAAGAAAAGAAAGTAAAATAAAAACATAAGAATGTATTTAAAGTTGACGAATAAATAAAAAAAAAGCATTAGTGATACTAGAGTCAAATCTTTTGCAGGCATTTTCAGTTCCTCAGATTGAAATTGCTATAGAAAGGAAACCAATTCAAAACAGCCAGATTTTCCAACTAAGAATACAAACATCGAACTTTTTTTCTACAACATAAAAAGCCTTTTCAAGGCCATAAATTGGCCTCGAGATGGAGCTGATGATCACTATGTAACAAATTGTTATGGAATTTAAAGCCCCTTGCAAATCCATCGTTGAAAATGGCACCATTATTATTCCCCCCTTTTTCCTTTTCGCTTTGAAGAAGCATAGATGAAATTTTCAAAGTCTTCTCAATTCATGTTTGACAAAAAGAATAGCAGTTGTTGCAGCTTTATGGTTCAGCAAATGGGGAAATGAGAAAATGAGAGGGAGGGAAATCGCTTTTTTCCCTCGACTCTCGTGGCTGCTGTTGTGTCTCCAGTCTTCCTCCTTTCTTCGCAATCTCACTGGGTGACTCTCTCCCTGTCGTGTAATACAGTTGTTCTTCATTATTTTGTACGCATGCGACACAAGCTGAAATAGAAAACGATGCACAGAGGTGAGAAAAGTGACAAAAAATGGTCAAAAATGGCTCTGGAATGCTACTTTTCACACTTCCAAAGGTGTCATTTTTATATATCAACATGCGACGAATGTCGCACTTTTGTGAGAAATTGCATTAGACGTGGAGGGAAAAGGTGAGAAAAATGACAAAAAATGGTCAAAAGTGACTTTAATATGCTACTTTTCACACTTCCAAAGGTGCTATGTTCTCAATGATACGCAATTAATGTTGCAGTTTTGTTAGAAATTCCATGAGATGATGTAGGAAATGTCGTACAGAGGTGAGAAAAGTGAGAAAAATTTGTCAAATCTGAGCTGCACAAAATGGTCAAAAATGGCTGAAATAGGTATGATATTTTTTTAACCTACAAAGGTGCTCTATTTATTTCGATAAACTACATGAAGCTCATTTAAAATTGTAATTATATTATACAGGACATTTTGCATCACAAGAGTTTCAGCTGGTCTCGAAAGAATAATTAATTAAAAACTGTAGGAAAGAATAAATGGAGCTTATAGATTCATTGCTAATAATTATGCTTCATGTTTTGATTATTTCAATGCCGATTGGGCTCTGATTAAAAAGCTAATAGTAAACACTGAAGGTTTTCCCTTCATTTTCCCTTTTGGACATTAGCTAATTTGCAATCAATTGTACTATAGTCAATGTAACCATCAAAATTATATAAATATAATTGCTTTTGAACTTATAGCAATTTTAAAATGTGATAGTTAGTTACTCTTTTATGCATTAAGGCCAAAAAACACAGTTTAATCAATTCAGCCTCCTGTGAGTCATTTCTGAAAGAATACGAGGTTCACCGCTTACATCAGTATGAACTTCATTAAAACCTTATTTTGCAAAAGTAAGCCTTTCAATAACATTGTTTGGCTTACATGTTAAAATCACAAGTACTACATAATGCACTAGGTTTGTTAACAAAACATTTTAACCACCAGTAAGTCATTTCGTACATTGAAAAACCAAGTGTTAACATCTTAATAACATCATAATAAAATATTTTTGGTAAAAAGCAGGTATACATGAGTAATTGGTACACCCTGTAGAAAGCGTATATATGTGTACATGTCTCGTTTTGAGGATCGAGTGGTTAGAAGGGAAGTTCAGTTTGAGTTCCCTCGAGAGCAAGCTTAAATGGCACAACTGCAAAGGGGAGATAAGAGCTGAAATACAAAATTATGCCACATTTATTATGTATAAAACAAAAAATCATGCAATATACACTGTGGAAAGCTTATGCAATTTGGGACCCTATTGGCTTTTAATTTGACCACTTTATGAGTACTATTGATTGATTCCCATGGGAATTGTGCTGGACTCATTTTTAGTATGTATATTAATTATCTGGCTGAAATGGGACATTGTATTACTGCCAAATGAGGTATTTCTGCCAATTATAGCTCCATTTTGGCCTGAAGAGAAAGCCAAAAGGTCAGTTTTGAACACCTTTTTATGAAAACGAAAGGTGCTCTAAACAAGTGGGATTGACGTACTTTTCATAGTGAGAAAGCAGCCATTAATTGATAAAAAACCTATTTCACACCTTTCTGCCAAAATCATCACCCATACAAACTTGTAAATGTGTTGAAATCTAATTTTTCACACTTCAGTGCCAAAATCATCAGATCATTATGAACTATATGCACAAAAAGTCCAATTAACTTGGCAGATTTTCTGCTAATTTTCACACCCTTTGTGGTGCTGCAACAATCCTCTTTTTATCGATAGTTTGTGTACAGAAAAGTTTTCAAACCATTCCATCCCCCCTCTCGGTTTCCTCTTTGCTAAGCAAACACAAGTGAAAAAAGATTTGTATGTACAAAGAGTTTCTTCGACTCTCATAAAAAGTGCATGAAACTGACCCAGGATTCCCTGGATTTGTACACCAGATTCCTTAGTCTTGTTCCCCCATCAGCTTTTTCCCCCTGTGTGTGAAATTCAATAGCCTTCTTTGTGGTGGTGGGATTGCAGCTCTTGTGTGAAAAACACACTATATGCATTACTGTTTGTGCGTCAAGTTTGATCTAGGCTCAAATTTCACCAAACCCAAGTTGACGCGTGGCTGCTTCATTTACACAGAGTAACTTAATCATTCGTGGGAATCATATGAAGTAAATGGATAATAAGTCAAAAAAGGTCCATTTATCATGTAGGTATAGATATATATTCAAGTTCACATATTGATCTCAAAGGAGATGGAAAAACCTCTTACAGGTGCAGCTTTAATTTGGTGGTCATTAATCATTCACTATTCGTATTCGAGAGATCTTTAAAACGAGAAATTTTGAGTTAAAAGGGCGATATTTTGAGAGGAAATGTGTGAAAAGTGAGGACATTTTGGTGGCTCTATGCTAAATTTCACACCTTCAAGGTGTCATTTCTGCTAGCAACATGGTGCGAATTTCTGATAAACCTGACAGAAAGGTGCGAGATTTTGATAAAACTAGCAATGAGGTGTGAATTTTGGCAGGAAAGTTGCCAAAAATTGCAGCAACATTCAAATTTTAACACGATGCCATGTTATAAATGACCTAGCTCATCCTTCTCTTCTTCTTGTTCTTCTTCGCCTTCCACTAAGTCATGGTCTGATAATTTGTAATGGGAATCATTAATCTCACTACATGTGGCTACTTTACTACTACCTGCATCATCTCTTGAGAAATATGGACGATACACGATGCCCAAGGCATGAAAATCTTCACAAATGTATAATTCAGGTCATCTCTTGATTTATGAGAGCCCACAAATTGACTCAAGTAAAAAGAAAAAAGCATTTAAAAATCTATCGATATCCTCACAACAATGCTCAAAATCAAATGTGATCATCGACACTCAAATGTCTGCAAGTGTAATTGTGGTCTGTTTTGATTGGCTCCAGCCCTGGATTCATTTAGTATTTGGCCTTTCTCCACTGTGGCTTTCAAGTTGGTCAGTGAGTCAGTCAAAAAAAGCATGCTGACTGTCGAAGAGACTCAAATGGAGGACAAGTTTTGTGCCAAGTGCTCCAGACCGATCCTGGATGAGTATCTCACCACTCTCATGGATCAATGGTGGCATGAAAAGTGTGTCCAATGTGATGATTGTGGTGACCAACTCACTGAGTCGTGCTACTCCAGGAATGGAGGGATTTTCTGCCAAACTGACTTCTACAGGTGGATATTATGATTACCAATGTTTGATGAAGATCTTGTCAAATTTCTAATTGCATGACTCAAATCATCAAGTGTGAAACAATTTAGCTTTGTTTGTTTGATATCTCAATTGAAATTCTAATTTGAGTTTTGACAAATCAAATTTTAATTTGACAAATCAAATTTCAATTCTACAAATCAAATTTTAATTTGACAAAGGAAATTTTAATTTAATGAATCAAATTTGAATTTTGTCTAATCAAAGTTCATTTTTGCCAATCAATGACTTTTGACAATACCAATTTGAAATTTCAATTTGAATTTGGAGCTGTCCAACTGAATTTGAGTTTGGCAAAATCTAGTTGAAAATTTAAAATTTTCCAACAGAATTTTATTTTTATTTTAACAAAGAATTTTGTTCAAGGATAGATGAACGCCGCAAAGATTAAAAACCAAGTGTTGTCGTGATGGCAAAAAGTTCCATTTCATTTTGTGGTCATCAAAACATGACTGTGGTTGAAATAAGCAAAAACACATCCAAGCAAAGAATTCTCTTGACCCAGTTCATCATTTATTTGGTGAAACATTATTCTAACATCCATTAAACATTTGAGCATAAAAAAGCAAATGTGGTTTTCTAAAAATCCACACACCTTTAAAAATATTCAAATGATCAATATTTAACCAGATAAATCCTTGCATTCGTTAAGAATAATTAAATTTGCTTTTAAAATGTAATTTCATGATAAAAATCAAATTTGATTACAAGCATCAAATTTGATTACAAGCATCAAATTTAATTACAAGCATCAAATTTGATTACAAGCATCAAATTCAAAATCAAATTGTATGTCAAAAATCATATTTGGAACAAAAATCAAATTAGTGGTCAAAATCAAATTAAATGTCAAAATCAAATTTGATGACAAAAATCAAATTTGTTTGTCAAATTAAATTTGATGACAAAAATAAAAAATTATATAGCAAAGCAAATTTGATGGTACAAGTAAAAATTGATCAAAAATATATCATTTGACAAAATTCAAATTTTTTTACGCTAATCAAATTTGTTGACAATTATTTTTCAAAATTTTCAAAATTATTTCAGGCGATTTGCTCCGAAATGTTCTGGATGCGATTGCACTTTTAGGCCAACTGATTTGGTGCGAAAAGCACGTGACCACTTTTTCCACGTGAATTGCTTCGTGTGTGCAATTTGCCATCGCCAATTGATGACTGGAGATCAATTATTCATCATCAATGGGCATTTGTTTGTATGCAAACAAGATTACTGCGACGGCAGAAACTATTTCCAACATGGCAACCACTTTTCAGGTAACAGAAAAATTTGAATAAGTTCAAATTAAAAAAATAAGTTGAAATTTGAAAAGAATAAGGTCACAAGAATCAAATTTTACTAGAATAAGTTCTAATTTGACTTGAATAAGATCAAACTTGAAAAGAATCAATTTTGACTAAAATATAGTCAAATCTGATAAGAATTTGAGCTGTATAAGGTCAAATTTGACAAGAATCAAATTTTACTTGAATAAGTTCAAACTTGAAAAGAATCAAATTTGACTGGAATAAGCTCAAATTTGACTTAAATCAAATTTGACTAGAATAAGGTCAAATTTAATAAGAATCAAATTTAAATTGAATTAGGTCAAAATAGTATGACTTAATCAAATAATAAAGCCAAGTTTGAAAATCAAAATCAAGTCAAAATTGACTCAAATAGGATCCAATTGAAAAACAGGGAGATACTTTTGAGCATAACAGTAATAGAGTTGCCATTCATCATTTTGAATTATTAATGTTTTAATAGCACTGTTGACAAGTTAAGCGTATTGAGCCTATCAAGCGTAAATTGTCTCATTTCAATAAACCGCAAATCATGACAGATAGCGACAAGCAACCAATCGAGCATGAGGTGTCCAAGCTAGAAAGACCCGTTCATCTACTACATATGCGTAAAATTTGAAATTTGAAAAATTTAAATTAATTGGAATTAATGGATCGAGCTCCAAGTCGTGCCTTGTGCACTAGGCCTCAAATTTAGGGACACGATGCATAAGCAAAATATCTATTTAAAGTGGGTCAAAACTGAATTAAAATCGGCCAAATTTTTTTATTCATATTCAAAATTTGGCCAAATAGCTCCGAAAATTTGATTAAATGCCTACTAATTTGCAATTTTAAATACCAATCAATTTGAATATTTTGAATAGGAAAAAATATATATTTTTTTTAATTTGTCAAAAAAATTGAATAATTTGATTTGTTGTCCAAAATTGTAATTTTAAATGTAATTTCAAATGTGAAAATTCTGCTTTAAAAATCTTATTTTATTTGGGGAATAAAAATTTAACTTTATTTCCGTTTTAATGGAAACATAATTAGAAAATTTGAATTTTTCTCGCAGCAGATGACCGGGGCCTTTTCTTCGTCTGAGAAAACCTTTGAGTTGTCATGAAAAATTCTCAATATTCATGCACGCAACTTTTACATCTGAATGAATATGAATGTGCGATTGCGGTCGAAATTTCGGAACAAATAATAAAAAATGACATTTTTTATTATTACGTTGCAGCGCTCACATCGCAGGACATTGAAGACAACAATCAGCTGACGTTTGATCAGCAAAGATGTCAACAACCACCTTCCCTCCCCTTGATGTCAGCTGATGCCCTCAACATAGACTCGGCCAACAATTCTAAGCAAGATTTGACCAATGCACAGTGGGCCACGGAGACCCTTATTTCTCCATTTCAGCTAAATTATGAAATCCAGTTTCAAACACTTTTTTATCTTATAATAGTTCCTATGGGTTCTTGGTGATCAGAAATGGCCATTTAAAAGGCTCTAAATTCAATTTGATTTGTGAAATGAAGATCATTTTTGAGAAGCAACCCGAATTTGCTAAAAAAAATCTAAGAAAAAAGAAATGTCAAAAAGTGGCTACAAGCTTCAACTGTTCCATTAGAACTATAATTTTTTTTGGTTGAAGCCTTTAATTAGAGTTAGTTTAAGTATTTTAGGCCTCAAGAGAACAGGATTTCATTTAAAATAAGTGTCAAAATTGACCCAAAAAGATGACTCTTCTATTTGCATGTAAAACTAAACCAAATATTAGCAGAACTTTTTATGTCCAAGGTTGTCCAACCTATAACACTGTCAAATTAGAGAAAAAGTAATATGAACAGGGTTGAATTGCAAAAAAAGTGCGTGGATGTGCGTAAGACTTTGCTAGAAAGAGTTAAAAGTTCGAGTTTTACAGTCATTTAGGGGCTTTGCTAATGCACTGCCGATTTGACGAAAAATCAGAAATGGAGGAAAATGCTTCAACGGGACCCACTGTGCAATGATCACAATTTGGATTCTGCAGGTTTCTTTCCTTTTACTTTAGTCAAATGTATATGGTCAAATTTGACTCAAACATAGTCAACTTTGACTGACACATAATCAATTTTGGCTCATAAATTCTCAAACATTTGACTCAAATATAATCAATTTTGACTCAAACATTTGACTCAAATATAATTAATTTTGACTCAAACATATGAATAAAAAATCTGACTCGAATATTTGACTCGGATATTTGACTCAAACATTTGACTCGGATATTTGACTCAAACATTTGACTCAAATAGAGTCAACTTTGATTCAATTATAGTCAAATTTGATTCAATTATAGTCAAATTTGATTCAATTATAGTCAAATTTGGCTCAAACGTAGGCAAAGACTCAAAAATATACATGATCAAATTTGAATCAACTTTCATCAAATTTGACTCATTCATACTTTTTTATATGTAGTATTTGAAATTTGGCTGGATTTGATGTAATTGCGGCTTTTTGGAAGCAGAACTGTGGCTTTAATTGTTTCGTCAAAAAGTAGCTCTCCCCTTTTGCTGACACTTTTCTATCATTGCACAGTGGGTCAAAAAGCCATTTTCACGCGCATGAGAAAATCCGCCAAATCGCCCGAATTCTCATTTAACCACCAATTTTCAACTTCTAATTGGGTTGACTTCTAGGCAATGAAAAGAGCCAAAAATGGTTTGAATTGACAGATACATATTCAAATTTGACTTCAAAGTCAAACTTAGCGTGAATAAGTTTTCAGCAAGAAAAATGGTAGAATAGCTTTTTTGCCCATTTTTGGGCATCCATAACTTTTGATTGGAATCGAATTGAATTGTTCTTTTATGACTGAGAGGTCAATCAGACCCCATTTAATGATTATTCATCAAAATTGGCTGCGGAAATTTGCGGACTTGGGAGTTCTGAATGTCCGTGTTTAGCTGACGGTCCTATGAAAATTTACTCCTTCGATTTCGCGAGTTTTTTTCTAGTAAGCGTCCAGTAAGCATTTTGAGCCACTGTGCATTGTATAATGGAAAGGTAGCACTTATGATTAATGGTGAATTAATATTCATGGCAAATGAGGATTGTTGACAGCCACGAAAAAGCTCAAAATGAGTACAGAATATCTCAGTAATCAAAGCAATTTGCTGATTAGGCTTAAAACACTGCAATTGACTCAATGACTGAAACTGACTCGAAATCTGGGCATTTTATCTTTTTGACTTAAACAGGGTCATGATACTTAAAATCCGGTTCATGATGCCTTAAACTGGTTCATGAGACTTTACAAACAAGTTCATGAGACTTAAAAACTGGTTCATGAGACTTAAAAACTGGTTCATGAGACTTAAAAAATGGTTCATGAGACTTAAAAACTGGTTCATGAGACTTAAAAATGGTTCATGAGACTTAAAAACTGGTTCATGAGACTTAAAAACTGGTTCATGAGACTTAAAAACTGACTCGTGAGACTTAAACAGGCTCATGAGAGTTAAACTGGCTCCTGATACTTAAAACTCTCTCATGAGACTTAAAAACTGGTTCATGAGACTTAAAAACTGGTTCATGAGACTTAAAAACTGGCTCATGATACTTAAAACTATCTCATGAGACTTAAAAACTGGTTCATGAGACTTAAAAACTGGTTCATGAGACTTAAAAACTGGCTCATGATACTTAAAACTATCTCATGAGACTTAAAAACTGGTTCATGAGACTTAAAAACTAGTTCATGAGACTTAAAAGCAGATTCATGAGACTTAAAAACTGGTTCATGAGACTTAAAAGCAGGTTCATGAGACTTAAAAACTGGTTCGTGAGACTTAAAAACCGGTTCATGAGACTTAAAAACTGGCTCATGAGACTTAAAAACTGGCTCATGAGACTTAAATTGGTCCATGAGACTTAAATTGTGACTCCTGTGAGTCAAATAAGGCAAATGACTAACTATTATTGAAATGAAACTGACTTTATGTTTTCAGATGATGAGAAACAGCTGAGCAAAACTGAGAATATTACTGGGAAGAGGCGAGGACCGAGAACCACCATTAAAACCAAGCAATTGGAGATGCTCAAAAGTGCCTTCAATTTGACACCAAAGCCATCCAGACATTTGAGGGAGCAATTGGCCAAGGAAACTGGATTGCCCATGAGAGTGATCCAAGTAAGCTTAAATCCTTAACTTAAGACTTGAACTTAAGACATTTGTCTTAAATATGCTTATAAAGTCTTAAAACTAAGCTGACTTAAAATAAAGTCTTATTTATCATATCATATAATAAGTCAAAGTCTTAATCCTAAGATACCTCATTAAGTATTGTGTACTTAATTAAACTTAAAAAAAACTTATAGGAATTCTCAACTAAGTCTTCTTCATCATATCATACTTAAACTCCAAGTCTTAAACCTCAGAAACTTAAGTGATAAAGTTGACTAAAAAATAATTAGAAATACTTAAGTACTATATACTATAATTTTGTATATGTATTTTTAAGGAGAGAACTTAGTGGGCTTAAAATTAAGGATCAGTTCCACAACTCCTAAGTCTTAATCATCAAATGATACTTAAATTTGAACTTAGTGGGCTTAAAATTAAGAATCAGTTGCACAACTCCTAAGTCTTCATACTCAAATGATACTTAAATTTGAACTTAGTGGGCTTAAAATTAAGAATCAGTTGCACAACTCCTAAGTCTTCATACTCAAATGAAACTTAAATTTGAACTTAGTGGGCTTAAAATTTTTTGTAGCATATTTTTAAAGAGAGAAGTTAAAGTTTTTAGTGGAATTATTGGAGCAGCTGAAAGTTGTGACTCAACTGAGGGCAATTGTACAAAAGGAGATTTCATCTGTACTAGACGAGAGTCCACGTGGCTTTCTCTTCTCCCCTCAATGAAACCAACAACAAGCTTAGCTTTTCTGTATGTGACTCCTCGGGCTGATAAGGGAAAATGGATAGAGCTGATTTTCCCTCTGGCTGAATTGCCCGAGCTTCAAATGGTTTTGGGGACAAAACATCCATTTTACCCCGCGTGGGAATTGAATCACCGTTTTAATTTTAAGGCTTAAAAAAGGTATTTTCAGACCTAAAAAATTCCTTTTTTAAGACACTTAAAATGTACCTAAGATTTAAGGCTTTAGATCATTTAAAAAAAATAATCAAACCTTAGGTTCTTAAGTCTTGATTAAAAAAGAACTTAAGCCTTAAGAATGTGACTTAAGAATCTTAAGTGCCTACAAAAGGTATTTTCAGACCTTAAAAATTCCTTTTTAAAGACACTTAAAATGTACCTAAGATTTAAGGCTTTAGGTCATTTAAAAAAAAAATATCATCAAACCTTAGGTTCTTAAGCCTTGATTAAAAAAGAACCTAACCCTTAAGAATTTGACTTAAGAATCTTAAGTGCCTAAGTGTTTTAAGAACATCCTAAAAAATTGCTTTTTAGGATGTTATTTCAACACTAAGACTTTAGGCACTTTAGATTCTTAGATTCTTAAGTGCTTGAAGCATTTAAGTAAGTCTATAAAACATCTTAATGTTTCCTTAAATCCTAATTACTTAAGTTTTAGAAACTTAAATAAGTGCTCAAAAATCCTCTGAACTAACACAACTTTAAATTTCTAAAGTCAGTTTAAAAGCTTAAAACTTTTTTGACCAGCTTGATTTTTCAAAGTTTTTAAGGCTCTTAATTTCCAAGGAAAAGGAGAGTCGAGTCCATTTTTTTAGGGCATTTCTGAGCTGTTTTTAATTCTGCATGACCACCTAGATAGGGGAAAGAACGTAGGAACTGGTTATCACAGTAGTGTTCTCAGCGGGGGGATCGAGCTTGAAAAAACAAGGAGCAAAGCGGATTACTCTGAGCTTGACCCATACTCGTTACAGCACTGAGATGAATTACATTACATAAAGGAGGGAGAGATTTTGAATGACTGCTGTCACTTGATAAGAAACATGAGTCCCCTGTCAATCCACTGTGCAACTAAATACCACCACTATTATGTAAGCCAATTTGAGCACACACTCAAAAAATCACAGTACTCTATATTTACTTTTTTTGGAAATGGCCAAAAAATGGGAAACCATAGCACTCTACTGTTGTCGTAATTGCTCAGTGCTATATTTTAAATACTTTTAAAAACATGAATTTTAAACAAAGATTTTAATATAAAAATACCATTATTTTGAAAAAATATCATTTAAAATATGCCATAATTTTTAAAAATGCTTTTTAGAAAATACTATGATTTAAAAAAATGCTATGATTTTAAAACATACTATAACTAAAAAAAAATACTTTAAAACAAAAAATACTATAATTAAAAAAATACCTTAATTTTGAGAAATACTATTTTTTTAAAATACTATAATTTAAAAAATACTATAATTTTAAAAAATACTATTATTTAAAACATACTATAATTAGGAAATAACTTTTATTTGGAACTTACTTTGTTGCATTTGCATACCGAGTTTAAGTTTAAGCTAAGCTAAGGCTAAGATAAGCAAGGTCACTTTTCAGGCTTTTAACTCAGTAATTCCTGAGTCAATTGGTACCAAATTTGGCAAGTTTCATACTTAGGCTATCTCAATAGCGCATGCCAAATTTAGTCGAGATCCGAGGCCGCTACGCAGAGGCCGTTGTCGCCTTGCTTAACTTCTAGCGTAGCTAGCTTTAATCAAAGCGAAAACGACCTTGACAAATCATCCTCGGATCTCCACCAAATTTGGCATGGACATTTGCTATGTGATCCTCATGATTTCTACGGCATTTGTTTCAAGTCATCTCAGTCATTACTGAGTCGCGAGCCTGTAAAGCGCCTTGCTTAGCTTTGCTCAACGAATAAGCGAGGTTGAATTCGCTCCTTTTTACTGACATATGGATTCTTGAGAGTGATGGTTGTCTCTTAACCCTGTCCCATATGTCAAGTCACAATTGTGGAAGGGGATTGAAAAGATGAGCAGATTAGGTGAAAAAGATGAATATTGCATGCTGAGCCCAAATGTCGACCCATCACTCCCTTTTTGCCCCCAAAATGGATGGAGACATTTCATGCTTTTTACTTAGCCGAGGGCCCGCTCATCTGCCAATTTTGAGAAAATGCTATTTTTGAAATTCACTTCCATTCTAAATTAGGCCAATTTTGAAAATGGTCATTTTAAATTTGAATGGAGTTTTAAGGGCCAAAAAAGTATTAAAAACTAGATTTTTATCTATTTAAGTAAACATATGTATAAGTATGTATTATATTTTTTCGTGGGAAAAATAGTTATTTTTCAAGAACTTTTTTTTGAGTTTATGTTCAAACTTTGTTAAATAGTGATTTTCAAAACTTTTTTTCTAAGCTGTAATTTTCAAATTATTTGTTTTTTAAAAATTGCCAATTTTGAAAATTTATTTATATAGTCATTTTCAGGCTGAATTATTTATTAAAATTGCATTATTTTTTAGATTTCCTTCAAGTGATTTTGAAATGTCATTATTTTGCAAATTGTGAATTTTACCATATTTTATTGCAAACTTTCATAGTTTTAACTTTTTTGAGGTAATATGTAAAAATACGCTTTTTAAAGAACAAACATTGGCAGATGAGCAGGGCCTTGGCCAATGGTGTGAATAACAGCGACATTTATTGACTCAAACGTGTTTTCTCAATAGTGAAAAGAAGCCAATAATTCAGGATTTTTAAGGCCGAAAAAGTCGTAAAAGTGATGCTGACACCAAAAGGATGCTCACGCATAAAAACCAATCCTTTCTTAGCCTAATTGAGAAATCTGCGGCCAAAAAGGGCAGCAAATCTTTTAAAAGCCTCCACGAGGTGGAAAACAAGGTTTGAAAACATGGCAAAAACTGGTTAAATAAGTTAAGTAAGCAGAAATGTCTGAGGGTTAAAAAAGTGACTCAAACATGTGAGTTTTAACTCATATTTAAAGTTAAGTAAAGTATGTGATTTAAATATGTGAGTCGAATCTGTGAGTCCAATATGCAATGCAAACATCTTGAGAGTCAAATATGTGAGTCAAATTTGTGAGTCAAATATGTGAGGTAAACCTGTGAGTCAATTATGTGAGTCAATTATGTGAGTCAGTTATGTGAGTCAAACCTGTGAGTCAAATCTGGAAGTCTACCATGTGAGTCTACCATGTGAGTCAAAATTGTGAGTCAAATATGTGAGTCAAAATGGTGAGTCAAAATTGTGAGTCAAAATTGTGAGTCAAATATGTGAGTCAAAATGGTGAGTCAAATATGTGAGTCCAATGTATGTGAGTAAAATATGTGAGTTAAATATGTGAGTCAAATATGTGAGTCAAATATGAGAGCATAATCTATGAGCCAAATCTGTGAGCCAACCTGAGAGACTTGTATGTGAGTTTGACAAGCCTAATATTTGTCATTATATACAAATCTTCGAGTCATGTCTATTTTTAAATCTATTAGTCAAATTTGTGTATTGAATCTATGAGTCAATTTCCTAAGGCAAATCTATGATGTGAGTCAAATCTATGAGGCATATTTACGAGTCAAATCTATGAGTCATATGTATAAGTCACATCTATGAGTCATATGTATAAGTCAAATTGATGAGTTAAATCCATTAGTCAAATCTATGAGTCAAATTGATGAGTCAAATTGATGAGTCAAATCAATGAGTCAAATCTATGAGTCAAATATATGAGTCAAATTGATGAGTCAAATTGATGAGTCAAATCAATGAGTCAAATCAATGAGTCAAATCAATGAGTCAAATCAATGAGTCAAATCAATGAGTCAAATCTATGAGTCAAATCAATGAGTCAAACCAATGAGTCAAACCAATGAGTCAAACCAATGAGTCAAACCAATGAGTCGAATCCTTGAGTCAAATCTAAGAGTCAAATCAATTAAAAGCATTAAAACACATTTTCTGCATTTTTCAGGTTTGGTTTCAAAACAAGCGGAGCAAAGAGAGGCGAATGAGGCAAATTTGCAACCGGAACAAGTACTCAAATACCGCCAACAATTTCCCTCAAAAAACGCCACCCAACAACGGCTTCTTTTTCTACGATGAACGACGGCCAGAGTTGCCAGAGTTTCCAGCCGACTACCAGAGTTTCTCGCCAATTCTGGCCGAAAGTGGCCACTTTGAAAATGGTAAACAAACAGCTGACTTTCCAGGCATCTAAAATGTTTTTTTTTTTCAATTCACAGATCTTTTGCCATCAATGGAGGAAATGAATTCTGCTGAGCTTTAGCAATGTAAACAAAACAAGTCATTTCGTCAATTGTGATGCAACAGCAGCGCCACCTATCAACAAAAATTGCACCCAACTTGACAATATTAAAATTCTCGCTAGAAAAAACTTTTGCCAAATTAAATGAGTCGTAATTTGACTCAGCTTGACTCAAAAGTTGAATCAATACAGGAAAATGACAGAGAAACGTAAATTATGACAGAAAATTGAAAATTGAAGCAGTATTAATTTGACCTAATTTAATATGCCTCAAAAACTGCCTCACTGGTTCATTTTGACTCATGTGACTCATGACTCACTCAAATCTGAAAATTGACTCAAAATCTGAAAATTGACTCAATATCTGAGAATTGACTCAAAATTCGAGAATTGACTCAAAAATCGAGAGTTGGTTCAAAATTCGAGAATTGACTCAAAGATCGAGAGTTGGCTCAAAATTCGAGAATTGACTCAAAATTCGAGAGTTGGCTCAAAATTCGAGAATTGCCTCAAAATTCGAGAATTGACTCAAAATTCGAGAATTGACTCAAAAATCGAGAATTGCCTCGAAATTCGTGAATTGACTCAAAATTCGAGAATTGACTCAAAATTCCGAGAATTGACTCAAAATTCCGAGAATTGACTCAAAATTCCGAGAATTGACTCAAAATTCCGAGAATTGACTCAAAATTCCGAGAATTGACTCAAAATTCCGAGAATTGACTCAAAATTCCGAGAATTGACTCAAAATTCGAGAATTGGCTCAAATCTGAGAATTGACTCAAAATTCTGCAGAACTCACAAAATTGCAACTTTTATACTAAAATATAAAGAAATTGAATGCATGACTCTTGACTTTAACGTTGCCTCATAAAGAAGTGACTCTTTTAAAAGCCTCTCGCAGAGAAAAAATCCACAGAGTTATACGCAAGAGGAAAATGGGAAATGAGATATGTATGCTTCTTTGTTGTCTGTGGAAGACCACCAAAATGTGCATAAATTGGATGCAAATTGGCGAAAATTTCCCCATGCGGAACGAAAAGGCGCCGGGAAATGAATGAAGTAGCCAATTCTCAAATGGACCACAACAGATGTCTACGACTTTTTCTTCCGCGGCGCGCATTATTCATAGACTTCAACGATCGGCGCGCATCACGTACACACTTGTCAATTTGACGCTCTTTTTGCTTACAATTGTTAGAATTGATGCGATTTCAGTCAAGTTGACTCAATTTTCAGATTTCAGTTAATTTGGGCTCAGTTATCAGATCCAAAGTCAAATTTGACTCAGTTTTTAGATTTAGAGTGACTTTTGACTCAGTTTTTAGATTTGAGCTAATTTTAACTCAGTTTTTAGATTTGAGCTAATTTTAACTCAGTTTTTAGATTTGAGTCAATTTTAACTCAGTTTTCAGAATTAAAGGCAATTTTGACTCAGTTTTCATGTTCAGAGTGAATTTTGACTCAGCTTTCATTTTTACTCTGTTTTCTGCTTTTGCAGGTTATCAAAGACTTTTTTTTGGTCAATTTTGCTCAATTTGAGTCAAGCTTGCCTTAATTCTTTTAATTTTTGTCAAGTCTTAATTTGATATTCAAGTCAATTTGAAGCAGGATTAATTCGAATGTGACTCTATTTTGCTACTTTTGAAGTTTTGACTAAGTTTTGACTCAATCTTAATTTAGTATCAAGTCGAATTTGACTGAGTTTATTGTAAGCTTTCAGGCAATGTTAGTTCAGTTTTGACTCATTTTGACTCATTTTGACTCAGTTTTGACTTAGCTTTTATTTAGTTTTTATTATAATTTAGTGCCAATTTTAATTTCGACTTAGGTTTATCTCAGTTTTGACTTTGTTTTTACTCAGTTTTGACTCATTTTTGTCTCAATTATTATTTGGTATTGATGCATATTTTGACTCAATTCCAGACCATAAGAGTCAAGTTTTGCACAGTGCCAAAGTTAGCAGCGTTGTCTGATAAGTGAAATTGGACACAGATGAAGCGCAGCAGTCGATTTCAACCCTTTAGTGCACTTGCACTCGCTGCTCTGCTCGGCATGAGGTCACTTTTAGCAGCAGCCTTTGAGGTCGCCGCGCGCTCACAAAGCGCTAATAAAACATGTTGACGTGGTAAACAATGCTCCTCAAAATAGCTTTTCCCACGAAAAGTCATCTTTAACTTTTTAAATTATATTTCAATTTATTAAATTTAAACTTACTTAATGAAAATGGCATTACGTAATGCATGTTAACTATCATATAATTTCATATAAAAGTGCTAAAAAAGCAACGTAACATGAAAAAGACGTATATTTCGACGTGCTTTTATGCTGAGACTAACGACAAATATTAAACAATATTAGTCGATTGTTAGCTCTCAATTTCATGCTCAGCTCCTTTCAATGAAATTGTCAATTCAAGCAGAATCTTTCACACCATGCAGGTTAAGGTTCATTTCATGGTTGGACATTTGTTCAGTCTGCGATGAGAGTTTTATTGTAAAACTGAGAATAGGTCATGTGAGGACAGTGACGTATGAGCTTCTCAGTTTTCACATGTGGCTATAATAACAACTGACCAGCAGCAGCAGCAAAAAAGCCAACCCCTCGTTTTACCACCACCAAAACAGCACAGCGATGATTTTTCTTCTTCTTCTTTTCCCTGGCCGCCAAACTCAGCAGGTGTCAAGCTGACCGACAAGCAAGCCAAGCCACATACGCAGAAATGACGCCAAAACACTGAGCAAAAATAAGCCAAATGTCCAACCATGAAATGAACCCAAAACTGCACGGAGTGACTTTTGTTGCTTGATTGCACAATTTCATTGGTAGGAGCTGAGCATGAAATTGAGAGTTAACAATCGACTAATATTGTTTAATATTTGACGTTACTTTGTTTAGATATACACGTATGTAATTCATGTTACGTAACATTTTCATAGTGTTTTAAGTAATAATTTCTTATTTATAGCGTTTATCAAATACAACTCATTAACTATTTGTTAACTTCAATTTCATTATTTTTTTAGAATTAAAGAGTCGTTAAGCAATGTTTTTAAGTTAAAAAGTTCAAAATGGTTAAATTATGATTGGAAAACACGATTTTTTGCAACTCAAATTAAAAGAAATGAAATATTTAGTTTGACTCGCATTTCTGCTATGGAAAGAAGCCGACTGATTTTCCGCGTCTTTGCCACTCTCAACATCGGTTCGAAAAGGACCCGAGCAAGTAAAAAACTAAGAATTACATCATGCACACCAACAGATATAATTTCGTTTCTAATTATAAACAACCTAAAGCCTACAAGGTTCCAATTCATTGACTTTTTAAGGAGAACGAGTCGATTTCGCGTTTTATTTAAGCCCCAAAAATTGTGGCTCGACTTATCAAAAAAATTAAAATTATGCCTTAAAAATTGAAACAATTAAGAAATTGACCCTTGAAACAGAGTGTACAAAGTTTGCCTCACAATTTTAAATATTACAGTTTTTCCTTAACAAAAAAAGGCTTTTTTATAGGAGTCGAATTTTCCGAAAAACTGACCAGTACAGTGACAAGGTCGCGCGCGCGCGCGCTTATGAAGGCAACAACAGCTGCGCGCGAGCAACACCCTGGAGAAATTCGCAGTGAACGGGGAATCGCGGGTCAGCGGTCGGTCAAGGTCGCGGCGGCGGCGGCGTCTCAGTTTTTTGAGGCGCTGAGAGCGGCGGCGGCGGGCGGTCAGGTGTCACCTGGGATTATAAGGTGGTCAAATTTCACCTGTGCCCTCAATCATCGCCGATCGATCGGTCAAGCAACACCATGACTCAGCAGAATTGCTTCAAGTGCCGTCAAGGTTTGGAGGAAACCGTTGAGGTCAACTCCATCCAGGTTGGAAACCTTACACGGTTCTACCACGCCGAGTGCCTCACCTGCGCCCTTTGCCCTCCGGCGGAGTTCGAGGGCAACCTTTTTGCCCACGAGGATCAGGTGCTGTGCCAAGGTCACTACCTGGCCAAGGTTGGCATCGAGTGCCGAGGCTGCAAGAGTGGCATTTTCCGCGAGGATTTGGCCTTTAAAATCGCCTTCTCCGCCCACAACAAGGTTTTCTACCATAAGGCGTGCCTGCGGTGCGCGCAGTGCGGCGAGCAGCTGCAAACCGGTCAATCCGTGGACGAGCGCGGGCACTGCGCGGCGTGCGCCAAGTGCTCAGCTGTTGCGGCTGCGGCTGCGGCTGCGGAGGAGGAATCTTGCGACGACAAGGAGGAGGAAAATAGTCCCCGGGAAAACGGGTCGAAAAAGAGGACGCCGCGGACCAAGTTCACCGAGGCGCAAACCCAAACCTTGGTCAGGTTCTTCACCACGCAAACCATACGGCCAACAAGGTTGATGCGCGAGGAATTGGCGCGCAAAACCGGACTCGACATCCGCTGCATACAAATTTGGTTCCAAAACAAACGGTCCAAAGACAAGCGGATGACCGCCAAGCGCAATGCAATGCTCTGCACGGTGGCGCCACCTGGCGGACTCAACTGGTACCACTACAACCAGCAGCAAACCCTGCAAACCTTGCCGCCACAGCAGCATGAACCTTGTCATCAAACCTTGAGCCCGCCGCTCAGCAGCCCAGAAAACACGCTATACCCCACCCCGCCACCCTCCGACTACTTTACACCCCACTTTACACACCTCGAGGGAAACCACTTTACAAGCGCCACTCAGCCGGATGGAAAGCCCGTGGTGGAAAGCCACTTTACCGAGCTCCCCTCGCCGCCCTGGACGATGGAAAGCCAAACTTTCCAACTGCTGTAAAGTGTACCCGCCAGGGACTGTAAAATGTGATGATGATAAAATAAAAGAATATTATTTTACAATGATGGCACGCGCGCGTTCTTGTTTTTGTTTTTCGCAAAAGCAGCAGAATAAATTTGCATTTCAAATTCTCGACACACCGCGGAATTTGTTGTCAAAATGCGGCGGGTTTTTGGTTTACACAAAAGGTCTTTTGTTTTTCTCCCTCATCGCGTTAATGGGCAGATAATCCTTGATTTTCCGACCTCTTTCACCGCGCGAGGACTTATTTCTTCCGCGCGCGCGCGAAAAGCTGTGAAACATAACAGGATTTTTTTTTCTGCGTAATCAGTTAGGGTTGAAAAATCTGTTATTATCTTGTGTAATAGTAGGCAAATTGGGACTTAACCGAGATTGATTATGCTTGAACAAAATATGTTAATGTGTGCAATTTTGAAAGTTTGCCTCAAATGAGGAAGTTTTGCCTCACAAAGGATGTTTTACCTCAAATTGGAAAGTTAAGAATCAATTAGGAAGTTTTGCCTCAAAATGAGAATTTTTGCCTCAAAATGAGAATTTTGCCTCAAAATGAGAATTTTGCCTCAAAATGAGAATTTTCCCCTCAAAATGAGAATTTTCCCCTCAAAATGAGAATTTTGCCTCAAAATGAGAATTTTTGCCTCAAAATGAAAATTTTTGCCTCGAATTATGAAGCTTTGTGTCAAATTATAAAGTTGTGCCTCAAATAGAATTTTGTGCCTCAAGTTGGGATCTCCTGCCTCAAAACCTTCAATTTCATTAGGCTCCAAAATAGAAAGGAGCGAATATGCCTCACAAAGTCAATTCAGTATTTAAGTAGACTTTTATTTTGCCTCAAAAAACCTTTCACCTTTCAACAGTTCGCCATCTGAAAGATTGCTAATTTTGCATCAGAAATTTAATTTTTGCCTCAGAAATTTCCTTTTTACCACAGTTAATTTTTACCTCAGAAATTTCATTTTTGCCTCAGAAAATTCATGTCTGCCTCAGAAATTTCATTTTGCCTCAGAAATTTCATTTTTGCCTTAGAAATTTAATTTTGCCTCAGAAATTTCATTTTTGCCTTAGAAATTTCATTTTGCCTCAGAAATTTCATTTTGCCACAGAAATTTCATGTTTGCCTCAGAAATTTCATTTTGCCTCAGAAATTTCATTTTTGCCTCAGAAACTTTTTTCTGCAATTTTGGCCTGACAATTGACAATTTTAAAAAATGGCTTCTCAAGGGGAAAAGTGGCCATTTAGAATCAGATAGTGGACAATGTTGAGGAATCCCTTGAAAATACACGCAGATTTTATATCACAGTGAAAATGAAAACAACAAACATGCGATGATACTGAATAAACATAAGGTTGATTGACAGCTGCATAAAGAATGCGATTTATGCTGTAGTGTGCAAGGATTATCATGTTTTGGAGTCATTTCACCCATAAAATTCCACAAAAGCATCTCCTTTGTCAACCAGATACGCATCTCCCTTTTTTGTCAGTAGTGACACTCCTGGAATGTGGTTATTATTATGATCATTTTCGAGCGGAGCGGAGCGCGGAGCGGAGGGCGGAAAAATTTTTTGAGGCAATTTGAGGCAATTACGAGGCAAAATAGGCAAATATGGCCTTAAAATAGGGGATTTGAGGCAAAATTATTGGTATAAGGCCAAAATAGGCAAAAATGCAAATATGACGAAAAAATCGGCAATTTGAGGCATAAATGTAAACATGAGGCAAGATCGCGAATATCACGCTAAAATGAGCGATTTGAGGCGAAATAGGCCAATTTGAGGCACAATGATGACAAATACGGTGAAAAAGGCGTGAGGCAAAATCCACTTTACAATTTTGAGGCAAAAAAAAATTTACTATGAGGTAAAATGCTGAATTTTAGACTAAGATCTTAATTTGAGGCATAAAGCTTTTAATTTGTGGTAAATAGCTTAATTTGAGGCAAAAAAGCTTACTTTGAGGTAAAAACTTCCTTTGAGGCAAAGCAAATTCAGTCAAGGAGGAATTTGAGGCTAAAAAGCTTATTTAGAGGCAAAAAAGCTTAATTTGAGGCTAATAGCATAAAAAAGCTTTGAACTTTGACTTTGAGGCAAAGCAGATGAATTTGAGGCAAAAACTTATTTAGGATCAAAGCAGATCAATTTGAGGCAAAAGAGCTTCATTTGATACCAAAAAGCTTGCTTTGAGGCAAAAAAAAACCTAATTTGAGCAAAAAAGCCCAAGTTGAGACAAAAAAGCTTAAGTTGAGGCAAAGACCACAAATTGAGGCATGAAACACCAATACATTTTGTGACTTATGTCGCTTATTTGGCCAAAGTGTCCAATTTCACTAAGAATAACCAAAGGCAAGGAGATGCAAACTTGGACATCCAAGTGTAAGTGAGAGAAGAATTACACATCTCTGTTTGCCCCTTTATTCTTCTTTGGATGGCAAGAAATGGAAAGCAAACACACTCAAGAAAGAGCCTTCCATCTTCATCCATGTTTTCATATCCATAATTGGAATTGGAGAACATTGACACCCTCCAATTTGACGCAAAATATACAACTCTCCAGACAAAAAAATAAGAGTTTTCCACTCTTTGGACAATTTTCAAAAAAATGCTGGAGTTTTCAAGAAAAAACTTTATTTACAAAAAAAAAATATTTTTTTAGGCTTTAGATGCAATAATTTCATTAATTTTAAAGATGAAATTTTCATTTTTAGTTGCCAGTTTGTATAGGTGAAAATTGCTTTTTTCCCACAAACAGGAACTGAGAATTTAATTACGCTAATCCTGCCGAACAGACAAATTCCGGATTTGTGGGGCAAAAATATTTTTGTAATCAAATGAGTTTTCTCACACTTTCAGCGGGAGAGTGATGAAGCCCATTTGAATTTTGCCGCCAAAAGCAGATTAATTGTTTGTTTGTAAACAAAGCCCACGTGGCCTTTCAAAAAACAAAACAAAAAACGGGAAACCATAAACTTTCCTGCTTCTGAGCAATGACAGCAAATTTTTGTCAACAAATAAAGTCTCTTCAAGGATTTATTCAAAGTTGGCAATGATTTCAGGCAAAAAATATTAATTTTTTAATGTTAAATGCATTCCGCTAAGAATACAACAAATGCGGTTCATTTTCGAGCAAAAGAAAGAAAATTCAAAGTTAAAAGTTAAAAATTAACAAGTTTCTGGCATAAATTAAAATCAGGTCGTCAGCTGTTTGTTAGTAAACAAGCGTAGCATCATGACGTCTTTTTAAAAAAGATATAAAAAAAAAACAATTTTGATATAAAGCATCGCAAAGCAAATTTCTAATGTAAAACCAAGTCATGCTGCTGATTTGTTTCTAAGTAAATGGCTTTAGGAGGAAATACTACAAGAATTTTGGGCAATAAATGATTTTCTGGGAATTGGGAAGGTGTAATAGAAAGGTGTGTGGTGAATTTTTGCTGGTCCCATGGCTGCTTTCCATTTCCAGCCAGGCTATTTCTTTTCCAATTTTTGCACGTCGTTCCAGATATAGATGGGGGAAATAGAAGGGGAAAAGATGAGGGTGTCTTCTCTCATGGTTTTGCTTTGGAAAAGCAATCTTCCACAAGATGATCCACACCGGGGGGAAAAACCCTGAAAACCCCCAACTAATTTGGATTGACCTGAAATTTTGTCGTACTTTGCTTACAAAGCAGTTTTGCATTGGGCAAATGAGAAATTTTTCACATTTGTTTCTGCGAAATTGCTTTCCAAAGCTTTTAAGCGAAATTGTTTTTTTAGAGCACTTTTCCCCAATGTGCTCACCGCTAGCGTAGTGTGAAATGGTTTTTGTACGGGTAAACAAAAAAGGTCATTTTTCTTGCGGAGGAGACAAATTTCATCATTACGTGTAAAAACCCTAATAAATTGTTTTCTAAATAACATATTTAATTACGCATTTAATTTTTCAATTTTGAGCAAATTTTCTTCCGGAATAATTTGTATCAATGCATGTGAAATATGCAGCGAGACTTAATTTTCCATTTTGGATTTGCTTGCTTGTAGATTGTAGATGGGACAAATTTTGATGAAAAGCGCCCCCTGGTGGGCAAAAGTAGGCTAAAACAAGGACTTGTAGATCTTGTAGATCTTGCTTAATCTCAATTGTAGATCTGAGATTTTGTGAAAAGCCAATGGGGGGTTCCCTTTGACTTTGACACTTTGGACTGACATGACATCTGTATTTTCACAGAGAAAAAAAGGGTTAAAAGAGTTATGCCAGTTTCTTCCTTTGTCAGAGTCCTTTTTTCTTCATATGCACTTAAAAAAAGGGAGGAGGAGTTGAGCTTTATGGGTCAGGAAAAAAACAAAACAACAGGTGAACCAGATTTTTAGATTTTTCAAGTTGAACTTTATATTGGCTATAGATTTGACCTGAGTCTGCTTAAGCTGAAATAAATGTTAATTTTAGCTTAAGTTGGCTGAAATAGACTTAATTAGTTATGATTTAGACTTAAAAACTGTGATCTTAAATTGACTATCTAGATTTAGACTGATCTTACTTAGAAATCTAAGATTTAAGAATGCTGAAAATTAGCCTGAAAAAGACTTTATAAAAGGACTTAAAAGTCATATCTTAGCATTAACAAAAAATGACTTAAATTGACTATTTTAGGAATTTTTTTAGAAAATTGGCTTGCCATAAAATCTAGAAAATAAAGCTCAAAGTTATTTTATTTGTAAGTTAATCATGTTTTTATTTTATGAAAAGATTTCTTCCAAGCAGGTGAAGCTGACAAGAAATCCCCATTCCATCATTGGTGGATGATGGAAGAGACACAGGAGATCTCATCTATTGGTCATCAAGTCTGCAGGACTTTGATGATCTTCTTCAAAGCCAAAGTTCATCATCAACTTCAGTAATCACAATATGGCGGAGCTGCTGATTTAGATCTACTACATTTTAGACCGTTCGATTCGCAAGCTAAGCAAGGCTAAGCTAAGCAAGAAGCTCAGCATATCTTAGCTAGACGAGCAAGAAGCCAAGCAAGGCTGAGCTAAGCAACAAGCTAAGCTAAACAAGGCTAAGCTAAGCAACAAGCTAAACAAGGCTGAGCTAAGCAAGGCTAAGCTAAGCTAAGCAAGGCTAAGCTAAGCTAAGCAAGGCTAAGCTAAGCTAAGCAAGGCTAAGCTAAGCAAGGCTAAGCTAAGCTAAGCTAAGCTAAGCAAGGCTAAGCTAAGCTAAGCAAGGCTAAGCTAAGCTAAGCAAGGCTAAGCTAAGCTAAGCAAGGCTAAGCTAAGCTAAGCAAGGCTAAGCTAAGCAAGAAGCTCAGCATAGCTAATCTAGGCAAGAAGCCAAGCAAGGCTGAGCTAAGCAACAAGCTAAGCTAAACAAGGCTAAGCTAAGCAACAAGCTAAGCAAGGCTGAGCTAAGCAAGGCTAAGCTAAGCTAAGAAAGGCTAAGCTAAGCAAGGCTAAGCTAAGCAATGAGCTAAGCATAGCTAAGCCAAGCGAGGCTGAGCTAAGCAAGAAGCTAAGCTAAGCAAGAAGCTAAGCAAGGCTAAGCTAAGTTAGGTTAGGCTAAGCTTAGCAAGAAGCTAAGCAAGGCTAAGCTAAGCAAGAAGCTAAGCAAGGCTAAGCAAGGCTAAGCTAAGCAAGAATTTAGGCAAGAAGCAAAGAAAGGCTCTTTACTCAGTCAAAGCCAGCTACTTCAAGTAAAAGGTAATGACTGAAAAAGCGTCATTTATTGTGCTATGAAACAGTTTGTCAGCTTACAGTGTTCTCCAAGCTAAGCAATGCGAAGCTTAAGGTAAGCAAGATACTATCAAGGTTCCTTTCTCAGTGATTAATGAACTGATTGGTACCATATTTGGCAAGTTTCTTAATTAGGATATCACAAAAGCTCATGCCTAATTTAGTAGAGGTTTGAGGTTAATTTCAAGAGGCCATGTTTGCCTTGCTTATCTTAATGTGCAGCAGGCTCTCAGCAAGTCAGAATCAACCCTAATAAAGCAGCCTCGTACCTCTACCAGATTTAGCTTGGACATTTGCTATGCTTTCCTCATGATTTCTTCTGAATTTATTCCAAATCAGCTGAATCATTACTTAATTGTTGCTTTTTTTAAGGAAGCGTCACTTAACTTAATAGTTACAAATTAGAATTGATCAATAATCAACTTAATTTGACCAATAATTCACCAAATTACCTTAACTTAATTTACATTAAGATAACTTTTAAATAACTGAAACTAAGCTTGAAAACTTAAATTAAGTTAAAAAAACACTCTTAACTCTAGGATTTAAATATAATGCTTGGACTTAAGATGGTTTAAGTCGACTTAAGTTCGATTTTGTTGTTGGCTAAGCATTTTGTTAATATTCCAAGTTGGCCTTCACTGCAAGCAGTCCCATCTCCAAGTCTAATAGTTCTCCTATCAAGTTGATGGCACGTGTTTTGCCCTTGTCCTGCACACTGGGGCAGTCCCACCCACCAAAGCCCCCACCAGCTGGGAGTGGAGGTTTGAGTGGCCCAAAGCCCCAGTGTGAGGTGCCAAGTTGGCTAAAGCCAAAACCTCTGGCAATGTAATCTCAAGCACAGCGGGGTGCTTTTTGCTCAAACTGCTCTCCAAAAGCTGAGATGGTCACTTTTTGACAAGACTCAGCCTTAATTTCCCCAGAAAACTCCAAAATCCTTAACTGAAAAACCTCTGAGAGGACCAAACCCACTTCCAAAAGAAATTTTGAAGCAAACAAATTTTGGGCTCAATAATAAAATTTTGTTTTGCAAGCATTGGCAAGAGATTTCATTAGAAACAATCAAAACTGATTAATTATCTAAAATGTTTTGTTTAAAACGAATATAGCAAAAGATATATGTAACTTAAAAACACTATTCAATGATAGGTTAGAAATGAAATCACTTTTTTAAAACACTTTTTTGATGTGCCGCTAATGACTGAGCGTATCCCATGTTCATTTGACGCACAATTTTGTCAAGCATGGAATAATAGCAATTTCTGTGGAAACAATCACAACTCATCACAAATTATTTTGCTACATAGATGTTACAAGTAAAAACAAACTTTGTATAGTATCGTAAATAATCTATATATATATATTTTGTAGTAGTAGTAAAAATAGTAAGCGTGGATAATAATTAAAGGAATTTGCTCTCTTTTTGACACAAAAGGTTGTGTAAAGCAATTTGTCCTGGAAATTTGCACTTGAAAGGTGGCGAGACAACAAAGAGGGAGATGCAAATTGGCACTGAGGAAAAATTTGCCCCTGGGCTGTAAAGTGTCAAAAAATCGGCTTCTGCTTTTGATCCAGTCAAAAGGCTGATCATTATCCTATTGCATTCCTGCATATGATTTGCTCCAAATAATGAGTTTTCTTCATTAACTTATTTTACAGCAAAAAAAAAAGTTGGACCTCCTCTTTTTTTTGTGCACTTCACATATCTGTCAGCTGACGATTCTTGTACAACCTTTGAAATTGTTATTTTCAATTTGCCTTTTACAAAATTTCTATAAAAAATATTTTTTTTACAGTTAGGATACTTTTGAAAAGAGTATTGAAAATGTTTTGAAACATAGTTATGCTAAATAAATATCAGATGGCAATCGATTGTCATAACATAAATTTCTTGTAACTCATGACTGATGGTAATTAGCGTAAAAGCTATCGCTTATCAACTTCTTTAAATTGTTGCCGTACATTTTATCAATAGGCCACACTTAAATTACATTAATTAATGCCACATCAATCGTTATTTTTACAAATATATACCCCTGCTTAAAGTTAAATCTTCATAAATTCAAAACCCAAATTTTATATGATTGTTGAAAAACAAATCGCTTAATAATGCTTGCGAAAAAAAACAAGAGGTAAAAGCCGATTGTTTCTTCTCGTCAATATTTAGTTAAACATGGAATTTGAACCTTTCAAAAGTTGAATTTCAGTATTTGATGGCACATCTACTGATTTAGCAATAAAATTAATATTATCCTCCTGTAAGCCCTTCTTTATATAGATCCAATGCACAACATGATTTTGGGCATTGTAAAAAGAAAAAGACTAATCTGGTTGAATGTGTAAAACAACTGACCGCGAGCTCGTGCTCTGACCTTAAATAGCAAAAGTTGAACTGCTGCTACAAGTCGTAACTCTTTTTGTGATTTTTTGTTTCTGTACTTGCTGGGTGGTAGGCGTGTCACAGTAGCCCACAAAAAAGCCCCCAGCTACGCATATTTTTTTTCACTCAATATTACTTTTAAAAATGTTTTTTGCGAAATAATGAACTCTAGATTTTTTAATACTATTTTAAAACTGTATTTTAATACTTATAAGTGTGTTTTACTCCTTTTTAATTCTTTTAAAATGTATGTTTTACTCATGTTTATTAATTTAAAATAAGTGTACAACTCATTTTTAATGTGTTTTACTAATTTGTATTAATTTGTATAAGCTTGCTTTACTCATAATACATTTAAAAGGTAGTACATTTTACTCACTGTTACTACTTTAGAAAAAGTGTATTTTAATATTCATTAACTCTTTTAAAAAGTGCATTATACTCATTCTTAAATAAAACATTGTTCATACTTCTATATAGTGAATTGTACAAACTCAAAAATTACATTTTAACAGTAGTTTCATTGCTAAATTACATAAATTGCACAGAACTCGCTACGCTCGGCCTTGCAAATTAGCACTCGTGCATAGTATATTTTTTCGTACTGTCACTTTGAATTGGGAAAAAGGCCAAAAAGTGTAAAATAGCAATACAATGGGGGGAAAAGCCATTTTCTCTGGCAAAAAAGAGCCGAGGGTCATCTATCCCTTTTGTTATGGAGCTGTCGACGAACCATTTGTTGTTGCCCTTCTCAATTCTTGACCACACTTTGTAATGATCAAGCGATGACTTGCACATTTCGGCCAAAATTGGCCTCTGTTAGTATTTGCTATAAAGCGCGGGAGTATTTAAAAAAGAGGAAACCGAGCTCATTTTTGCACGGCCGAGCGGTAGCGAGGAATGAAATGTCTAACTATCAAAATTGTGTTTACATCAAGGGATGACTTGCACATTTCTGTGTCTTCCTTTCAAAGTAAGAGTAAACTTTTGCTCCGCCGAGCGGTAGCGAGGTATGCAATCAGACAACATCAGCATTAACACAATAAGGCTACAAAAAACTTTTTTAGGTTTTTAGATTGGTTGTTTACAGTGTTTCTCAAATATCTGAGTTACAGCATTTGCAGTGTATCGGTTGACTTCTAATGCCATAGTAAGGCGAAACTCATTTCGTTTGTTGCACCTGATGTCCTCGAGGTGAATTTCTACGCTTGGCTGTCACTCTGTTTTGGGCTTTTTGGCCTCCAACGCTACACAGTGGGAACATTTGACTCAAACTTGACTCAGCACTGGCTCAAATATGACTCAAATTGGACTCAGTTATTAATCAAACTTGACTCAGCCCTGATTTAAACTTAACTCAGCTCTGACTCAAATTGGACACAGTTCCGTATAAAACTTGACTCATTTCTTACTCCAACTTGACTCAGCTATGACTCAAACTTGACTAAGCTATGACTCAAACTTGAATTAGCTATGACTCAAACTTAACTCATTTCTGACTCAAACTTGACTCAGCTATGACTCAAACTTGACTCAGCTATGACTCAAACTTGAATTAGCTATGACTCAAACTTGACTCAGCTATGACTCAAACTTGACTCAGCTATGACTCAAACTTGAATCAGATTTGACTCAGCTATGAATCAAACTTGACTCAGATGTGACTCACCCATGACTCACCTATTACTCAAATTTGACTCAGCTCTGAGTCTCTGACTTTTTCTTGACTCAGCTGTTAGTCTAACTTGACTCAGCACAACCTCATACTAGACTTGGCTATACTCAGTTTTGCCTCAAGTTGACTCAGTTTTGCCTCAAGTTGATTCAGTTTTGCCTCAAACTGACTCATTTCCACCTCCATTTGACACTATCATGGCTAATGAAGGCATTATTACTCCTCAATTTTGTTTTCTTCAACTAGGCTCAATTCTGTTTCAACTTTACTCATTTCTACCTCAATTCATTGACTCGGTTTTGACTCAACTTCAAGTCAACTTCAAATCAGCTTCAAGTCATTTTTACCCTATGTTTAAGTCAAATGCCTAAATATGGGCAATTTCTCGACATTTCGCAGGACGGCAGTCAACATGTGGCGTCCATGTTGAGTTAGGGTAGCGCCAACTGATGATCTTCCAAAAAGACACCGCGTGGTTACCCCCTAGGGAGCGCCTGAAAAAGATCCTCAAGGCCCCCGACCAGACTGTGAAAATTGAGGGCAAAGATCCAATTTCGAAAAAGAGTGTGTGTGAAAATCGCAATATGCTGCATAATAACAATAATAACAGTACTTAGGGTCAACTAAACTGTTGTCAACTCCTTTGAAAAATAAATAAAAAACGGAAAAAGAAGAAAATCGCAATATGTTGCATAATAACAACAATAGCAATACTTAGGGTCAACTAAACTGTTGTCAACTCCTTAGAAAAATAAATGAAAATCGGAAAAAGAAGATAATCGCAATATGTTGCATGATAACAAGAATAACAATACTTAGGGTCAACTAAAGTGTTGTCAACTCCTTTGAAAAATAGATGAAAATCGGAAAAAGAAAAATAATTTTGTTAAAACGCTTTGTGAGGTCCAAAAAACAACAACAACAACAAGTCTTGATGAGAGGCGCCAAGATGTCTGGAAGCTCTGCTACTGGTCACTTCTTCGTGATGACGTCACAGTGCTCCACAGTGGAATTTTCTCATTTGGCCAACCCACTAATTATCTGGGCAGATACGCCATGAAACCGTGAAAATATTTGGAAGATGCCAAAACACTATGGGAACTAAAAGCAAAAGGCCTTCGGCTCTTCCATCAGATGCTCCACTTGATATGATGTGAAGCTCAATCAAAGCAGGAATTTCACGAGTTTTCGGGGAAAAGAAAACAAATTTTAAGTGTGAAAAAAACCAAAGAATTAAGTTTTTTAAGGCTACCTATTTATTTATTAGATAAAGTAAGGTTTTTTCGCTTCTAGGTTGGCCTACTTTGAATTTGACGGGTATTTTAGGACTTGACGGGTACTTTAGGTCTTAGTGGGTATTTTAGGACTTGACGGGTATTTTAGGTCTTAGTGGGTTTTTTAGGTCTTGACAGGTATTTTAGGTCTTGATAGGCATTTTAGGTCTTGATGGGTACTTTATGTCTCAACGGGCTTTTTAACAGGTATTTTAAGCTCTTGACGAGTGTTTTAGGTCTTGATGAGTGTTTCAGGTCTTGACTAGTGTTTTAGGTCTTGACAGGTATTTTAGGTCTTGACAGGTATTTTAGGTCTTGATAGGCATTTTAGGTCTCAACGGGCTTTTTAATAGGTATTTTAAGCTCTTGACGAGTGTTTTTAGGTCTTGACGAGTGTTTTAGGTCTTGACGAGTGTTTTAGGTCTTGACGAGTGTTTTAGGTCTTGACAGGTATTTTAGGTCTTGACAGGTATTTTAGGTCTTGACAGGTATTTTAGGTCTTGACAGGTATTTTAGGTCTTGAAGAGTATTTAAGGTCTTGACGGCAACTTAGGACTTGACAGCAATTAATGGACTTGACGGCAATTTTGCACTGGTAGGACATTTTGGTCATGTCAGATATTTTCGATATTTTGGACTTGACGGATATTTTGGAACTTAAAAAGCTTCAAAAATATCTGTTGAAATCCGTGTCCGCAAAAATCCGTGCCGTTATATTCCGTTCCGTTAAATTCCGTTCCGTAAAAATCCGTTCCGTAAAAATTCATTCCGTGAAAATCCGTTCAGTCAAAATCATCTCAATTAAAAACCTCGGAATTTGACGGCCATATCCGAATATGACGGGAAAATCCGAATTTGACGGGAAAATCCGAATTTGACGGGAAAATCGGAAATTTTTGTCGATTACAGTATTCGTGGGCTTTTCGTAGACTTTAAAAAAGTTAATTTTTCCTACCTTGAATCGAGTTTTCAATCACTTTTGAATCGATTGAATTTCAGCTGTTTTTTTCAGAAATCTCGCCGTTTTTTGTTGTCGCGTAAAAACTGAATTGTAAACAAATTCACGCAACCAAAATTCCCGTAATTCGAAAACAAACTCGCTTTCAGAATATCAGTCAAGAAATTTTGATTTAATCTCGGTAAAAAAGCCATTTTTTTCAAAATAAAAATTTTCTAGTATTTTTTTTTAATTTTGGTAAAAGTTCAAATCTTGAAGTATTTAATTTTTTTAAGTTTTGAATGGCTTAAAATTGGCGAAAATGCCAAAAAAGGGGATTTTTACGGGGATGGTGGAAAAATAATCCACTGTGGATTGAGTGGCCATTAGTCAGTTTTGACCGCCGCCATTTTGAGCTCTAGCTCCATTTCTCCTTCTGCCAAAAGTGTGACTTTCATTTCCCTTTGGCGGCAAATGATCAATGACTTCCGTACAACTAATCTATTCAGTATCATCAACCTTATGGCAATGCAATTTCACAAATTGGCAAATTCTTCCTTTGTGACTTCGTCAGCTGACCTCTTCAACAACAACAACACACCTGTGCAATTTGCCAGTTTTCACTCAAAAAGCTAAATTAAGTCTAAGCAAAAAAAAAAGACTTAAAGACTTAATTTAAGTCACTTCCTTTTCAAACAGTTTGAACTAATTTGATTTTTGATTTGACTTAATTTGAACTTAAGTATGTGAAATGGCTTGAGTTGAGCAGACTTAGCATTCAAAAAGCTAAATTAAGTCTAAGCAAAAAAAGAAAAAAAGACTTAAAGACTTTATTTAAGTCACTTTATTTTCAAACAGTTTAAAAAAATCTGATTATTGATTTGACTTAATTTGAACTTAAGTATGTGAAATGGCTTGAGTTGAGCTGACTTAGCACTCAAAAAGCTAAATTAAGTCTAAGCAAAAAAAGAAAAAAAGACTTAATTTAAGTCACTTTATTTTCAAACAGTTTGAACTAATTTGATTTTTTATTTGACTTAATTTGAACTTAAGTAAGTGAAATGGCTTGAGTTGAGCTGACTTAGCACTGACTCTGCATTAAAATGACTTAGCTCAACTTAGCTTGGCTTAACTTAAACTTATAAAATTACTTAATGTGAGCCTCATTAATTAAAATGACTTGAGGTGATTTGACTTAGTACTGACTTAACTTAATATGATGACTTGATTTGTAGTTGACTTAACTCTATTTAAAAGTGACTTAATTTGAGCCTGACTAATTGAAAAGACTTGAGGTGAGTTGACTTGGAAATGACTTAACTTGTAAAAGACTTGGCTTAAAGCTGACTTAATTTAAGTCGCTTAATGTTTGACGCAACTTAACCTAAATTGATTTTGAGACTTGACTTTATTTAAGATGACATGACTTAATGTGACCATGACTAATTGGACTGACTTAAATTAAAAATGACTTAACTGAGTTGCTTAACTCACTTTTTTAATCCTTAAAAGTCTTTTTTTTAATTAGACTTGACTTGAACCAATTTTACAGCTCAAATATGACTTGAGTCAACTTGAAATTAAATCAACAAATTGACTTTTTTTTGACTTAATGCTAAAGACTGGATTTTTTTAAGGGAAATGACATTTGCATAATCAGATCATTGAATGCGGTTCTTGTTTTTGTTTTGATGTGATCAAGTTGATGAAAAATTGTGTTGTTATTCTTTTTATTATTTGGCGTTGACTGCAAACCCATCAACAAGTTTTGGGGCCAATGTCATTGTTGCAAGGAAACCGAAAAATTGATGATCATGTTGTTGTCGTTTTCCGAGTCTGTTTTGGCATAATAGCAGCGAAGAATAAAAGGATTATTAAGACACTTTTCTTTGAAGAAAAAGACTGCTGAATGTATCTTATTTTTGTCAGCTAAAATTTGCCTTTAAAAAGCTTTCCAGTTGTTTTGGCTTATCTATAAATTCGACTTTCCAAAAATCTTGGCTCTCCATTAACCTTGGCCTTCCAGTTAAATTGCTTTCCATCAACTTGGCTCTCACGTTATCTTGGCCTTTCAGTTGACCTGGCTTTCCATTAATCCTGGCCTTCCAATTATCTTGGCTTTCCAGTTTTTTGCTGCCAGTAATAATGGCTTTCGAGTGATATTGGCTTTCAAGTAATTATGGCTTTCCAATAATCTTGGCTTTCCAATTATCTTGGCTTTCCAATCATCTTGGCTTTCCAATCATCTTGGCTTTCCAATCATCTTGGCTTTCTTAATAGCTTAGCTTTTCAATCAACTTGGCTTTCAAATCATCTTGGCTTTCCAATCATCTTGGCTTTCCAATCATCTTGGCTTTCCAATTATCTTGGCTTTCCAATCATCTTGGTTTTCCAATTATCCAAGCTTCCCAGTTGTTAGGGGTTTCAAACAATCTCGTCTTTCTAGGTAGCTTGGCTTTCCAAAGAAATTGGCTATCCAGTTTTCTTGACTTTCCATTAGGTTAGCTTTCCAGTCATTAGAGCTTTCCACCCATGTAAACTATATCTATTTGACTTTCCAGTCAGCCTGGATCTTCAATCAGGCCTTCCAGCGCCATTAATTACAAAAGCCATCTCCGGCTTTCCAGTCGGCTTTCCACCCTCTAATTTTGGTAGCAGTATTTCGGATCAATTGGTGCATGTGTGTATAGATGGGCAGAGTTGTGGGAGAGTGATTTGTTTTGTGCGTGCTATATAATTATCTCAAGTGATTTGGGTCACGTGCTCACATTCTCATCCTCCTTTTGTTGTTGTTGTTGTTCTTGTAAATTGCAGCCATTTTGGGGTTGTTCCACGATCCCTCCTGGTTGAATTTATGTAAAAAAGCGAAATACATGCCATTAATGTCCTGCTGAGTTTTTGGGGCTGCATGCTTCCTTTTTATGGGTCTCAAAAAACCACTATATAACATGAGCCAAATGTCCATTTCACACACAAAAACAAGACTGAAAATTTGTTAAGTTTTAAGTCTTAAGTCGGTGAAGAAAGTATTAGAGTGTTGAGCTTTATCTTCATTCATTTTTAAGGTCTAGAATAATTGCCTTAAGTACTTAAAAAAGTATTTGTAAGGCTACTTTAAGTCCAATTCTTAAAATGCGACTTAAAACGACTTTTAAGTCTAAAGCTGTATTTTAATAGTGGATTTGCTCCAATGATTGCTATTAATGTATGTTATTAAAAATTGACATCTTTTTTAATTTAGTAGTTGACGATGTCTTTTCAAAAACAATTAACAACATGGAAACTAGGTAATCAAAAGATTTGGTAGCGCCAATTGAAGTTTTCAAAGTCCGGATTGCACCCTTAGTAATGAATTTCAGTTGGATTTGTCGATGAAAAAAGTCACTTTCAGACCATAGTTTTGCGTACAAAAAAGTGAGATCGTGAGAAGCCATTTGAGAAGTCCTGGGAAGAAAGAGAAGATCAGGGAGCCCCAAAATTTGTTGATGGGTGCTCAGCACCTGTTGAGTCATGAGCCAATTTCTTGGGGGTCCATTTCCGAACCCCCAACTGCACCAAATTGCTCATCAATCGTCAGCACCAAGCCGAAAAGTCTGAGAGGAGGTCAAAAGGTCAAGGCCAGGTGCAACAAGACAGCTGACGCCATGATATCAGCTGGGAAGAATGATTTGATGCTTGACCAAATTTGGCCCCGGTTCATTGACAAGGGTTGCAAATGGACTTTGCATTCTGCAAGAGGCGATGCCAAATCTTTGCTTGACCTAGTATCCATGTTATTAATTGTTTCGAAATGAAACACGATACATCTAAAAGAACGACCCCACTTGACCAATTTGAAAAATCTAGATGCAATATCTGGGCAGATTACTATGTACTCTGGAAGTTTCACGAAATCATCGAAAAAGTGCAGCACTATCTTGGCAGATTTTTCATCGATACCAAAAGTAGATGACGTCATCAACTACGTTATTGGTTGATGATAAATCTGGCCAGATCATGTACTTTATTTCAACAAAAATCTAGCTTACTCATGCCGACCCAAAAAATGGCAAAGCTAGCTACTTTTCATCTACATTTCATGTACAAGTTAGTTTTAAAAGACTGTTTGACCAATCAGAAGCTGATGCCAACAGCCAATCATTGCACAGAGTTTACGCGGAATCTAACCGTCGGCCGCCATTCCGTCACTAGTCTCACTACGAGCTCGGCACTGCTGAAATCAACTCGGAGCCGGCCATTTTGGACTAAGGGAAACACAAGCTCAGGGGCCTTGGACTTTTGCAAAAACTCAGGCTTGGCTTGGAGACTTGGCGCTGCCAAAATCGACTCGGGAGCCGGCCAATTTTGGATGGGAATGCAAGTTTGGATTCGAATAAGACAAGCTCAGGGGCCATGGACTTGGACAAACACTCAGGCTTGGAGACTACGAGCTTGGCGCTGCCGAAATCGACTCGGGAGCCGGCCAATTTTGGACGGGAATGCAAGTTTGGATCGAATAAGACAAGCTCAGGGGCCTTGGACTTTGGCAAAAACTCAGGCTTGGCTTGGAGACTACGAGCTCGGCGCTGCCGAAATCGACTCGGGAGCCGGCCAATTTTGGACAGGAATGCAAGTTTGGACTCGAATAAGACAAGCTCAGGGGCCTTGGACTTTGGCAAAAACTCAGGCTTGGCTTGGAGACTACGAGCTCGGCGCTGCCGAAATCGACTCGGGAGCCGGCCAATTTTGGATGGGAATGCAAGTTTGGATTCGAATAAGACAAGCTCAGGGGCCATGGACTTTGGCGAAAACTCAGGCTTGGAGACTACGAGCTTGGCGCTGCCGAAATCGACTCGACGATTATTTAAAGTGCAGAATTGCAACTAACAATGACAAATACAATATTTTTATTGTAAAACATGTCCGTTTCAATTATATTGCCATATCGAGGTTGCTATGAGGCTGCGAGGTCAAAAAGGATCAGCATTTGAAGGTATCAAATTCTTAAAAAACTTCTCCATTAACTCGAGACGTAAAGCATTAAAAAAGGTTGAATCGATCACTTCAATTGTTGTTCGTTCTGATACGGTACAATACCGGTGTTTTTTTTGCAACATTTTATGTACAAATAATGTATTTAAAAAGTAGTAGAAATGTAGTAAAAACAGCTGACATCAACATTTCTTTCTAACATTTCAGCGGCATTTTTATACCATAGGAGCCGATATTTTTTGAGATAATGGAGTAAATTAATGTCCATGTTTTCCGTGCGACAGCTGCAATTCTCACTCAAATTGGTCAAGTGGGGGAAACAACGTCAATAAAGAGTCTATAAATGTAATGTTAGTACATTTAATTATTTGACGACATTTTGTCAAATTTGTCAACTTAAGGAATTCCTTAAGTTGACGATGAACCATCAAATTTGACAACAAGTTCCAATAAGTTCAATTGAGAAATGACAACATTTTTTTGACAACATTTTTGTGGTGCTGTATTGGAATGCAAACAAGGATGACACATGGTCAATGGTTATGCAATACCTTTGATATTTTGTATTCATGGAATTTTCACTCTGCTCACTGAGTCAGCTGACTCCCAATCATCTTTTCCATTCATTTTCTGCCCCCAAATGAAAGGCTGTCAATGCTAAAAGCTTCAGGGCCAAATTACCATTTTTCTTCTTGGAAAAATTCAGGCTTTTTGCCCAAAGGACTTGAACCAACTTATTCAATTGACAATGGAATTCATTCATTTCATTAAAGCAAAAACTGTTGAAACATTTTTTGATTACAATTGACTCATTTCAAGTATTTACCTTAAAACGTACTTTGCAACATTTTGACGCTCTTTTTACATTTTTAAGGGATTTTTCCACATTTCTTTTTCTCATTTAGCTTTTTAGGCTGTTCTCATATTGCTGCTAAAAGCAACGCAAAGCTCACAAAAGCTAAACAAAAGCTCATCATTTGAAGCAAAGCGCTTTGCTTAAAAATGAACGATAAAACTGGTTTGGATACTTAACTTTTCGCACAACATTTGAAAAATAAAACTGGTTAAAGTCGTTCAATTTCACTCAGCATTAAAAAGCAAAGCAGCTGTTCTGATAAAATGCTGAACAATAAAACTGGTTTAGTTGCTTAATTTCACTTAATTTGAGCAACTAAACCAGTTTTATTTTTCAACATTTGAAGCAAAGCAGCTGCTTCACTTCAAATGTTGAGCCAAACGTTATGCAGCCAAACCAGTTTTCATTGTTCAACATTTGGAGTCAAGCAGCTGCTTTGCTTCAAATGTTGAAAAATAAAACTGGTTTAGTTGCTCAATTTAAGCGAAATTAACCAACTAAACCAGTTTTATCGTTGAAATGCTGAAACATAAAACAGGTTCAGTTGCTCAATTTTGAAGCGAAGCAGCTGCTTTGATAAAATGTCGAACGATAAAACTGGTTTTGTTGCTTAGTTTGGCTCAACATTTTAACATCACTGTGCTTTGCTTCAAATGTTACGCATTTGTTTAGCTTTCGTGAGCTTTACTTTGCTTTTTGCAGCACCATGAGAACGGCCTAAAAAGCTACATGAGAAAAAGAAATGTCGAAAAATCCCTGAAAAATGCAAAAAGTGTCGAAATTTTAATACCAATTGGGGTCAGCAATTAAAGATTTGTTGCCACATTCCTGGTTGGCCCAAAAGTGGCAATTAAAGACATATTTGACCATGACCAGCTTTGGCAAGAATTTGTTGTTTTTCAGCCGTAAACAGCAATGATCAACCCACCAATTATCCTTATTTTCGCCTCCTTTTGTTTGGTATCTCAGCGTCGGTTTGTCTGCCTCAATCAGCAGGACATCCGCGCAAGCGCGCGCGCGCGCGCAGCCACCCAGCTACAAAGTTGACCGGTATGCCGACACGCAACGGACACTTCTGACCTTCAGGGTGATTTTCATTGTTTTTATGAATGATAAACGGCCTATATTAAGTAAGCTAAGGCTTATTATTGTGAAGCCTTAAATAGGCTAATTTAAAAATGGCTTATTTTCAGTATTAAGCAAAATAAGGCAAACTTGAGGCTTTTTTGTGATACATTTCATTTATTGTTCAATTAAGTATATTCAATTAAGTACTAAGTTTATTAAGTCAACAAAATTTAGGCTTTGTCAGCCAAATATTTCTTTCTCTTTTTAAGTCAATTTAAGGCTAAGCACTAGATTTATTAAGTCACCCAAATTAAGGCTTTTTCAGCCAAAAAAAAAGCTTTTTTCTTTTTCAAGTCAACTTAAGGCTAAGCATTAAGTTTATTAAGTCAACTAAATTAAGGCTTTTTCAGCCAAATAAAAAAAGCCTTTTTTTCTAAGCCGACTTAAGGCTAAGCATTAAGTTAAGTCACCCAAATTAAGGCTTTTTCAGCCAAATAAGAAACCCTCCTTTTTCTATTTTAAGTCAATTTAAGGCTTAGATAAAAGCTGAAAAAGACAGGTCAATTTCCAGGCCAAGTTTCATGAAACTTATAGTCTCATTTTTTTCGGATTTTCAGGAGTCTGGTTTTATTGGCATCACTCTTCTTTTCTCAATTGGTTGGCAGCAGCAGCAGCACGTGGTGTGGTCAATTTTGAATAAAGGTGCGATGATGAATGATGATTATCCATATCGAATGAGTAGTAAATTCAGCAGTTGTGAAAATTGTCACCACAACAGAGCAATTCTTCGTCCTTTGTGTAGCGCAGACGGGACGGCGCCTGCCAAAAATCCCTTTACCAAAAACCGCCCAAAGATAAAGATTCAAACTTTGATTTTGGGCAAAAATGACTCAATACTAGTTTTTTTTAAACAATATTAATTGAAAAAAAAAAAAAGAATTTTTTCATTTGAAGTTTTTAAATTGTTAGTTAAAATGTCTCCTGTAAGCCTACTCTAAGTCTGCTTTTATTCTGCTTTAAGTCTACTGAAAGTTAGCTTTAAGTTCCTTTAAGGTCTTTTTATAAATCTCTTTTAAAGCTACTTAAAGTCTATTTAAATAGAATTTATAGTCTATTTTAAGGCTACTTGAAATCTATTTTAATGACCCAACTTAAAATACTATTTTATATACTGTAATACGATTTTAAAACAGACTTTAAAAATTCATTTCTTGTGAGTTGCACCTTAAAGTCTATTTAAAGTCTACTTAAGGTTCAAACTTTAAGTTCTTTAGTCTTTATTTTAATTGGCTACTTAAAATTTATGTTTAAGACAAATTAAAGTTTATCTTAAGACAGCTTAGAGTCTATTGGAAGTCTACTGGCTAAGGCTAACTTTGGAATGATTCTTTAGTTCTGGTTTAAGGCTACTTTAAGTCTACGTATAGTATTTACCATGAATCAACTTTAAGTCTACTTCTGCCTCGAGACTTCTTTTTTAAGTCTACTGTAAATCGTATTACTGTAAGAATTATCTTAAGTCTATTTTTTAGTCTATATTTTAAGATAACTAAAAATCCATTTAAAGTCTACTGAAGGTTACCTTTAAGTTCTTTAGGTCTATTTTAAGGCTACTTTAAGTCTACCATTAATACTTAAAATCTACTTTAAGTCTTTTTAAAGGAAGTATTATATTTATTTAATTATGGACAGGGTTTATTTTTAGTGTTGGTCGCAAATTGCGGAAATTCCGCCATCTTCCAAGAATGTGACCCGTACGCCCATGCGCGCGCGCGCATGCGCCCATTCAGCAATTTTAAAGCCGCTTAAGAAATCAAACTTCTTCATTCGGTCTCCCCTTTCAAGAATTAAGCAAAAACTGTGAACTATTTTCTCATCACCGCGGAGCGAGAGTAATTAGCGCGAAGCGCGCGTTTTTGCCACCTTTTCAAAGTTGGCGGGAAAATTCAAACGCATTCCGCGAGAAGTGTGACAAAAATGGCGACCACCTAGAGAGACAAAAGGATTTATTCCGCGCAACACAGCCGCCATTTTGTTTTTGTCGCTCCATTATTTCTTAATTCCACAAAGAATCTGAGAAATCAAGATGCTCCATTTGAATTTCCCGCCCTTTCGGCGACATTCCGCCAAAGCAAATAATAATGGAAGAAGTTGACAAATTCCGTAATTGCAATCTTAAGCCTAATTGAAACATAACTGAGAGCAAATTGAAATCTCATCTCTTGATTTCAATTTAGGCAAAAATGCTGCTAAATTCCGAATGATTTGAATTTTTTCCTTTAATGAAAGATTCGCGAAAAGGAATTTTGTTAAAGTGCGAAATCCAAATTGCCCTTTTTAAAGATTGATTCAAATTTGATTAGGTATGAATCAAATTTGACTGAAATAATTCAAATTTGATTGAAATAAGTCAAATTTGGTTTAATAAAAATCAAATTTGGCTGAAATTAGTCAAATTTGACTGAAATTAGTCAAATTTGATTGAAATTAGTCAAATTTGGTTGAAATTAGTCAAATTTGACTGATATTAGTCAAATTTGACTGATATTAGTCAAATTTGACTGATTTTAGTCAAATTTGTCTGAAATTAGTTTATATTGATCAAAATAATTCAAATTTGACTGACATTAGTTTAATTTGATCAAAATCAGTCAAATTTGACTGAAATTAGTTTAATTTGACTGAAATTAGTCAAATTTGACTGAAATAAGCCAAATTTGATTTAATTTTAGTCAAAGTTTATAATAATAAAGATTTGATTAAATATGAGTCAAATATGGAGACTTTTACGAATTGACTGGTAAAATGGGAAATTCCAGTTTTTGGCCTTTGTTCGAAACAAAAATTGACTGACCTTTTATTTTTAAAGGCCGATTTAGATAACTTACATCAAGCTAAAAACAGACTTGATTTGAGTTCGTTTAAAAAAGGTCAAATTAACCAGACAAAGAAAAGAGGAATTCCAAGCAAATAAAGAAGATTTTTTTTGCAGTGTTCACTTAAACAATTTGAATATTTATGCTATTCATAAAGTGCACAGTGGATTTTTTTATTTTTACGCGCGCATAAATTCACTAGTATGCACACCCGCGAATCTGCTTAAAGTCCAATTATCAAAAAAGCGACTTATTTAAAAAAAAAATATCATGCTGCAATTTGGCGGATTATTTGATAAAACTTCAATCATAAAAAATGAATTTTTTTAAAGTACCTAAAAATTGCCTTGTTGACTTTAGGTGAAATATTTGTTGAAAAATGTGTGATAACAGTGTAATTTAAAAAAATGATTTTTTAAATTTTTTTTAATGAAAAGAATACCGAAAAATTGTTGAGAATAGTTTTCTTTCGGTTTTTCCGACAAAATTGGGCAAATTTCAAGGAAGAATTCGGCTTTAAAAAAGTGCATTTTCTTATGTAGGCGCCTTTGTGCTTTATGTTGTCATCCTTTTAGAGTAACAATCAATAAGTGCATTAATTGTAGACCTTTTTTGCGCTCCCTTTTTTTTAAAGCATGGTCAGTGCAAATTCAAAATGGGACTGACTTAACCAGTCATTAGCATTCTTTCACTGCAAAAAAACCGGCCTCAATTTGGTCACTTTAAATAAAACCCAGCAAAAAATTTGCTCATTTTTTTATTATTTTGCAAAAAATCCATGATCCAATAATTCTAAAAATAAATTTTTAAGGCCGAAAATGGCTTGAGCGTTAAAATTGACAATAATAATCCAGAAACGAAAAAACCGTTAACGCTATTTATTTCATATTTAAAAAAAGTTGCGAAATCAAGGGTTGCGTGGTTTTGTTTACATTTCAGTTTTTTAAGAATGCGCCGCGCGATTTTTCGCGAAGTGAATTTCGAAAACAAAAAAGTGCCGAAATAGTGAAAAGAATACGGAAATCGCTTTTAAGGTAGGACAATGATCCGTTACTAGTTCCCGTCGAGTTCTTGAGTTCCCCGTTAAGTTCCCAAATTGACCGTTAATTCGGCAAAATCCGCGAAACATTTGTGTGAGTGCAAAATTGACGTTAAGTTCTCTGAATAACCGTTAACTTTCATTTAGCCTCCGTTAATCCCATTGCCGTTAAAGTGTAAGTCACTGGAACTTCCGTAATTTCAAATTTTCCGTTAAGTTCACTGACTCAACGTTGGACTTGACATGAAGAAATCGCCGTATTTGACGTAATTTCAAAATTGCCGTCAAGTTCACTGAGTTACCGTAGCAAGTAGCTATGTCTGAGATAATCCGTTTTCCGTAAAGTTGTTCAGTTCACTGTCAAATCGCCGTATTTTCATCAAGTTGCAGAAATTACCGTTATTACGAAATTGCCGTTTTCAGGACTTCTTAACAAAGTCAAGACTTCTAAAACGGCACCTTGCCGTTAAGTCCTTAAGGTCACCGTTAAATCTAGGCGCCTTAAGATCTTAATTTTAAGTCATTCATGAAGTCCGCCAATTCTTTCTATTCACCTCACTGTTATGATGTTCCGTAACGTCCCATAACGTTCCTTAACGTCCCATAACGTTCCGTAACGTTCCGTAACGTTCCGTAACGTTCCTTAACGTTCCGTAACGTTCCGTAACGTTCCGTAACGTTCCGTAACGTTCCGTAACGTTCCGTAACGTTCCGTAACGTTCCGTAACGTTCCGTAACGTTCCGTAACGTTCCGTAACGTTCCGTAACGTTCCGTAACGTCCCATAACGTCCCATAACGTCCCATAACGTTCAGTTAAGTCCTTTTTGTTTCTACGTTCTTCAAAGTCTTTTCTATGTCGTTTTTATGTTCTTAAGTCTTTTTTAAGTCTTTTTAAGTACTTGAGTCATAAAATTGGCCCACTAATCCACTTGTGTTTATCCAAAATTTGAAGTCTTTTCAAGTCATTAAGTTGAGCTATTCTAAAGGTTTTTTTTTTAAATTTTAACGGTCTGTCATTAGTTCAATGGGTCAAGGCAAAGAGGAGAATGGCGACAAATGTCTGAAATTGCGGTCAAAAAGTGGGCACAGATCGATGGTTTTGTCTGTGGCTGAGTGACAGATCGTGAGAGATGCGGACTGACTTTTTTGTGGTCTAATTTCCCAACGACGGCAATTTTTCCCGCCACCACGACGACGAAAAAAAAAACTCCAGCTGAGCCTGAAAAAATTGACCATGTCAACCTCATTTCGGACAAAAAGACACTTTTTTCCTTGGGCACCTGCTGAGACACACTGACTGAGAAAAATGGGACTGAGACGCAATTTACTGAGACAATTTTCTCAAAGCTGAAGCATCGCTGTTGAAATTCTAAAAATGTTATTAATATTTTGGCCACTTTTAAATGCTTTTAGCTCTATTTAATTTTTTTTGGGTGAAATTGATATTTAAAAAACATTAGAAAGACTTTGCTTTTTAAAGAGTGAATTGGCAAAATTAGCATGAGACACTTTGTCTCATTAAGAATTCATAGTGTCTCATTAGGCAAGTTATGTCCCGAAATTGGGTGTGAAACCCTAATTTAGCTAATTTTTAGTCTCAAAATTCAACAATATTTTAATGTATCGGTCAAATTAGTGTGTGACACTTTGTCTCATTAAGATTCATAGTGTCTCATTTGGCAAGTTATGTCCCAAAATTGGTTGTGAAACCCTATTTTTGCAAAGTTTTTGTCTCAAAAATCAACTAATACGCTCAATGTTAATGTATCTGCAAAAGTAGTATGAGACACTTTGTCTCATTAAGATTCATGGTGTCTCATTAGGGAAGCCATGTCCCATTATTGGGCATAAAACCCTTTTTTACAAATGTTTTGAGAATTTCAATGAAATGGCAAAATTAAAATGAGACAATTAAGATTCATAGTGTCTCATTACACAAAAATGAAAGAATTTTTTTATTTACTTAATAATCAACAAGTACGCTCTTTTTCAATGTAGTGCCAATTTTGGTTTGAGACATTTTGTCTCATCGAAGCTCATTGAGTATCATAGAACCAAGTATGTGGATGTGTTTGATCTGCCCTTAAATGACCATGACAGCCGTACCAATTATTTTGTTTTCGACTTTTTGACGCAAAAAATCCCGTCGCCGCCATTTTGTCAATGAGCCCCCCGAAAATATTTGTAACATGGGATAAATTCCCAATGGGGCTTTCGTCTTTGTCCATCTGTCGTCGTTTTAGGCTGCGTTCATCTGCGGAATATTAGGGAAACAAAAGTGAAAATGTCATGGCTTTCATTGACATTTTTGTGCAGCTCAAACACATCTACATACGTTGTTCCATGAGACTCAATGACTTTTGATGAGACTAAATGTCTCATTTCAATTTTGGCGCTACATTGATAAAGAGCGTTTATTTTAATTTATGATAATATAACAATGGTTTAATTCTTAATTTTGGCGCACTTTTTATGCGTTGATATATTTTGAATTTTTAATGGGACAAAATGTCCCATACTAACGTTGCAAACACATTTTAAGAATAATAGTGTATTTTATTCATTTTTGCGCTTACAAGCTTTAATTGAAGGGTTTCATGCCCAATTTTGGGACACGTTTTTACTAATGGGACATTATTCATTTTTAATGGGACACAATGTCCCAAACTAATTTTACTACTACTTTTTTAAAAGTAGCATATAATGTCATTTTTGCATATAAAAAAATTTAAAAAAATGTTTCATGCCCAATTTTGGGACATGCTTTGCCCAATGAGACAAAATGAGTGCTACTGAGACAAACTCTGTAAAATGAAATGGGGCAGGTGAACCGGTCCTTTTTCGTGGGCTATGGCACGAGTCTTGACTAGTCATTACATAGGATATATTCACACATCTGTTCAGCTTGGCGAGTTATGGACCGTGCTAAATGCTTCTTTGATACTACAATGGAAATTTATGGACCCTCAACTGATGATAAAATTGGCTTGACTGCTGAAAAATTGCTGGGTGATGTTGCCTAAATAGTCCGCGCGCGATACACTTCATTAGCAGCGTTAAATTCACGCATTTGGACGCTGAAAATCGACAAAAAAATCGCCCCAAATTTGAAAAGAGTCCCAAATTTGAAAAGAGTCCCAAATTTGAAAAGAGTCCCAAATTTGAAAAGAGTCCCAAATTTGAAAAGAGTCCCAAATTTGAAAAGAGTCCCAAATTTGAAAAGAGTCCCAAATTTGAAAAAAAGAGTCCCAAATTTGAAAAGAGTCCCAAATTTGAAAAAAAGAGTCCCAAATTTGAAAAGAGTCCCAAATTTGAAACGAGTCCATATTTACTGAGAGTCCTACTATATTTGCTAGTCCCAAATTTTCTGAGAAGTTGGAAGTCAAACCAAAAATGGATAGGTGTCCCGATAGTACCAAGAGTCCCATAAAAAAGCAAAAATATTAGAGTCGTGTATGTCGTGTCCCAAAGAGTGCTTTGTATCCCAAAGGGAGATTAGTGTCCCAAAGGGTGCTTAGTGTCCCAAAGGGAGCTTTTTTGTCCAATATCAAGCTGTGTGTCCCAAATGGTATGAAGTGTCCCAAAGGATGCTTAGTGTTCCAAAGGGGGACAAGTGTTGTAAATGTTACATAGTGTCCCAAAGGGTGATATGTGTCCCATAGGATGCTGGGCGTCCTTAAGGGTGCTTAATGTCCCAAAGGGTGATTTATGTCCCATAGGGTGCTCAGTGTTCTCAAGTGCATTAAGTGTCCCAGAGAGCGCTCGGTCTCCTTAAGGGTGCTTAGTGTCCCAAAGGGTACTAAAGTGTCCCAAAGGGTGCTTAGTGTCCCAAAGGGTGCTTAGTGTCCCAAAGGGTACTATAGTTACCTTAAGGACATTAAGTACTATAAAGGGTGCCACATGTCTCAAAAAGTCTCTTGGTGTCCCAAAGTGTACTGAAATCTGAAAAAGTGTCCCAAAACTTGTTTCTTTCATTTCGAGGAATGTTTTTAAAGAAACTATTTGAAATACTAATGATTACATTTAAAATCTGAGAGGAAAAATGTGATTAGTTTGCTGTCTATTTTGCGGTTAGCTGAATAATCTGAGTCATTGAAGGAGGGCAGCCATAGGAAAATTATACTGGATTTCCCTTGAGACAAAAGCGATCCCATGGGACCATGCATGCAGCAGTTGTACCATGTAGATGGAGGGGATTGTGTGATGAGAGATCGAGTCTTAAGCCCGAGCTGGGATAATGCTGTCAAAACGATCCCTGTAATACTCCACTACACAAAAATAATGCAGCTTTCTCTTTTTCCTTCTACTTTGGGATTTGCCTGCACACAGATTTCGGTCTCAAATTACACTTGTAATTTTACACTTGTAATTACGCCTGGGTTGTAAAACTGAGTTAAATGCGCTTTTTGCTCTCACATCAGCTGACGATGATGAAGCATTGATGCATATTTTCGTTTTTAGTCAATTTTTCAAATTAAGTCAAAAATTAATTTTTAGTTTTTAGCATAAGTTAGTCAGATTTCAGCCAACATCAATCTATTTTCAGTCAAAGCTTAGTCTGCATGTGGTCGAAATTATGTCAGTTTTCAGTCCAAATCATTGAATTTTCTGTCAAAATCAGCCAGTTTTCAGTCAAAATAAGTAAGTTTTCATGGAAAAATATAGGTCAGTTTTCATTTAAAAATATGTCAGTTTTCAGTCAATTTTCAGTCATAATAAGTCCGTTTTCAGTCAAAATCAGTCAGTTTTCATTAAAATACATGTCTATTTCAGTCAAAATAAGTCCGTTTTCAGTCAAAATCAGTCAGATTTCAGTCAAAATCAGACAGTTTTTGGTCAAAATCAGTCAGTTTTCATTAAAAAATTAGTCAGTTTTCATCAAAAATAAGTCGGTTTTCAGTCAGTTTTCAGTCAATTTTCAGTCAGTTTTCAGTCAAAATACGTCAGTTTTTAGTCAAAATCAATCAGTTTTCATTAAAAAATTAGTCAGTTTTCATCAAAAATAAGTCGGTTTTCAGTCAGTTTTCAGTCAATTTTCAGTCAGTTTTCAGTCAAAATACGTCAGTTTTCAGTCAAAATCAGTCCGATTTTATTTAAAAACTAGTCAGTTTTCATTAAAAATATGTCAGTTTTTGTTGAAATACATGTCAGTTTTCATTAAAAATATGTCAGTTTTCATAAAAAATAAGTCAGTTTTCTTTAAACAATAAGTTAGTTTCCATTAAAAATAAGTCAGTTTTCAGTCAAAATTAGTCTGATTTCATTAAAAAATTAAGTCAGTTTTCAGTCTTTTCCACTTCTTAAAAAAGGAATGGACCCATTTAAAAAAGCATGAAAAAAAATTCCAATATTTCTTCCCATATTCACTTAGCCAAAGTCAGTGTGGAAAAAGCATAATTATTGGTTCCTTTGAGCGATTTTTCTGGCTGTGCTTAATGGAGTTTTGATCGCACTTGTCAACTCCAGTGTGATACTTTTATGCAATCATTTTCAGCTTTCAGTGTGTGATCATCAGAGAGCACCAGCAGCTCAATATTCGGTTTCTGGCGTTGACAGGACTTTGATTGCAATTCCCTCTTTCATCTTCATTCACATTTTCCATTTAGCCAAATCATCACTTGTCCAAAACAGCCTCATTTTCCCGCCAAAAAGGATTAACAACGATATTTTTTTAAGTTAAAAAGTTAAGTCATTATTTTACTAAGACGCTCTTTTTAAGTTAAAGTTACTTTATGTTAGACATCGTCCATGATTTAGCTTAGACACCTTTTCGCTAAGTTGGATTTATTTTCTCAGTCTAGACGATTTAATTTAGACACCCTATGATGGTATTTTTAGCTTAGACGCTTTTTATCTGATTTGACAATAATGCGTCAGTTTAAAGTTTTGATTGGACAATGCGTATATTTTGTATTATAGATGAACAGCGCATAAAGACAAAAGGGCGACAGATGTTTTGCTCATATTTCGATACCGATCACCAAAAAGTAGTTTCATGTTTCATTTTAAAAAATAAAAAAAAAATATAAATTCCTTTTTTTAATTACTTTTTTATAATGAAATAATCTCCGTTTCAATCATTTTTAAGAAAACAAATCGGGGTGTTTTGACCCTGTTTCATTTGACGCACAATTTAAAGGAAAGGAACTGAATGGGAAACCGGGAAAATGTCTGGAAATCTCATTCCAGATTTTTTTCAAAATCAAATGTGGGCATTTGGAATTGAATGATTTTTCAGGGAAATTGCCGCGTTCATGTGTGTGTGGTCTACAAAATTCCTTTCGCATGTAATAATTATGTTATTTTGACTGAGCCCTGTGAGAAAGTAATTAGGCATTTTGAAATTTTTGGCAGGCCAATTTAGCATCCCATTTTGGCACTTTCTCACGGCCAACTGAGCGAGAAACTCTTTTGCTTCTGGCAACTACCTAAAACTACTTAGAGTCCCGTTCACCTACTCTGATTTACATAAAAATCATATTTTCAAATAAAAATGGAAATAACATATGAAAAGTACATTTCTTTTTTCACATTTTATGAAAAAATTAAACTTTTTTAAGCTTATCAAAAAAATCTTAACTTAATTTACCTTTTTTGGCTTATTTTAAATTTGCTTAGAACATATTATTTAATATATTTTTTAGCCGAATTTTCGCTATAATAATCCAAAATACTGTTATTATACCTGATTTAGCCATTTTTGTTAGTATAGTCATGCCAAAAAATGTAATAAAAATATATTTTTAGCAAATTTGAAATTAGCCAAAAAGGGCAAATTATACAAGACACTTTAAAAAAACGCAATTATTCAGTAAAATGTGCAAAAAAGAAATGTAATTTACGTTTTAATTATTTTTATGTGTTTTAAAGTAAAAAAAATAGATATTTTTTTCAAATTCAATTTTTTTTTTCAACACATGAACGGGGCATGAAAATGAGGCAAAGCATGCGTTTTCCCAACACAAAAATTCAACGTGTGGTCTCAAAATAGCAATAATAATAATATTGTCATTCCGGTTAGCACAGTGGGGCACTTTTCAATCCTTCCTTTGAAAAATGTCATCTCATAATCCGCGAAATGAAAACACGTCAAATCGATGAAAAGTGTGCTCAAATGAGCGGGAAATTGAAAAATGATTATTTTGGGTCTAAGCTTCTTCTTTCTTTTTCTTCATTATTTGCAATCATTTTTGACGATAACTCAAGACGGGTTCATCTAATTTGCATAGTTTAACAACATTCCAGCCCTGATTGCCTCGCATTCCTTGGTCATGTTACTCCCAGCTCTTGACTTCCGAAAACACATCTCCCACATTTACACACTGGGGCATTGACCGAAAAAACCCTACTGGCTGCAAAACAGGAAAAATTCAATTTTGAGGCAATTTGGAATAGTTTTGAACTACATTCAGGTCACTATAAGTGCAGATTGCATCAAGTTTGAGTCAAGTTTTGAGTCAATTTTTGAGTCAAGTTTGAGTCAAGTTTGAGTCAAGTTTGAGTCAAGTTTGAGTCAAGTTTGAGTCAAGTTTGAGTCAAGTTTGAGTCAAGTTTGAGTCAAGTTTGAGTCAAGTTTGAGTCAAGTTTGAGTCAAGTTTGAGTCAAGTTTGAGTCAAGTTTGAGTCAAGTTTGAGTCAATTTTGAGTCAAGTTTGAGTCAAGTTTGAGTCAAGTTTGAGTCAAGTTTGAGTCAAGTTTGAGTCAAGTTTGAGTCAAGTTTGAGTCAAGTTTGAGTCAAGTTTGAGTCAAGTTTGAGTCAAGTTTGAGTCAAGTTTGAGTCAAGTTTGAGTCAAGTTTGAGTCAAGTTTGAGTCAAGTTTGAGTCAAGTTTGAGTCAAGTTTGAGTCAAGTTTGAGTCAAGTTTGAGTCAAGTTGAGGTCAAGGCTGAGTCAATTTTATGTTCAGTTTGAGTCTTGTTTATGTAAAGTTCAAGTCGAGTTTATCTTTCGTTTGAGTCAATTTTACATTGAGTTTAAGTCAATTTTACATTAAGTTTAAGTCAATTTTACTTTTAGGCTGAGTCAAGTTTATGTCAAGTTTTAGTCAAGCTTACATTGAGTTTAAGTCAAGCTTACATTAAGTTTAAGTCAAGCTTACATTAAGTTTAAGTCAAGCTTACATTAAGTTTAAATCAAGTTTACATTAAGTTTAAGTCAATTTTACTTTAAGACTGAGTCATGTTTGCATCAACTTTTAGTCAAGTTTACATTAAGTTGAAGTCAATTTCACATCAAGATTAAGTCAAGTGTTCATCGAGATTAAGTCAAGCTTACATTTAGTTGGAGTCTAGTTTACGTTGAGTTTAAGTCCGGTATAAGTCAAGGTTGAGTCAACTCAAAGTCAGGTTCAGGTTTCAAGTTAAGGCAAATTTTTGGCGCTTTTTAGTCCATTTTTAGATGCAGCTTTGACTCTAGAATTGAGTTAAGTCTGTTTTCGTCAATGTCAAGCCAATTTTAACCAAGTTCGAGTCAAGCAGATATTTGTGAGCTCAATTGAGTTTTGGATCGATAATGGGAGTTTTTCTAGGGCTGCGGCCCCAGTGTGCCAAGCTCCATCACGCTTCAATGCCAAATCAGTCAAAAATCCGGGAAAATTAAGAACACGCCCCATTTCGCTTTGTTTACTTTCATGCTTCACACAAGCTTTGTGTCCTGCTCAGAAATATTGGCCGAAAATCGCTTTTTTCCATTTCGGACTTTTTTTTCGGAACTAATACTTAAAAAGAAAACTTACATCTAAGTCCGACTTTGTTTAGTCGAAACATATCAATTAAGTCCGATTTTTTATTGACGGAAAAAATGTTAATTAAGTCCGATTTTTTATTGACGGAAAAATGTTATTAAGTCCGATTTTTAATTGACGGAAAATTGCAATTTAGGTCCGACTTGGTTTTGTCCGAAAAACTGTAACTTAAGTCCGACTTTGTTTACGCTTAAAAAATGTGATTTAAGTCCGACTTTATTTTGTCAGAAAAACTGTTATTTAAGTCTGACTTACTGTACTTTAAGTCCGAAAATAACGGTTTTTAGGCTACACTTGCTTAAATGTAACGGTTTTTTCCGTTAAGTCCTATTTTTTGGCGGACTTTGTTTCTTGAGTCCGTCTGTCATATAGTTCTTTTTAACTTTAAGTTCTTAAAAAGTAAACAGCCGAAAATTTGCTTTTAGAAATTCAACATCAATTTCGATGCATTCATAGATGAACGTCACATAAAAATAGCTCAATCCATGTTTTGTTGTAGGCACGCGCGTGAAATTCGCAGGGCATTAAAAAGCGGCCATCAATTCTCGTCAAATCAGAAAATCGTTACAATCAGCTGTGAAAATCTCGCCTTTAACTTTCCCCTGGGACTTTGGGAAAGCAAAAATCACCATAGGAAAACGGAAATGGGAAAGCAGAATACAAATCTTGATAACAAATTCCATTCCGAAATTTTCCTTTTGATTTCATTTGATGAACTTGACTGCTGTTAAAAAAATTGAAAAATAGGCAAAAAAACCAAAAACGACAAAAGTCAACAACAAAAGATTGATTGAGCTATTTTTATGTGACGTTCATCTATGAATGCATCGAAATTGATGTTGAATTTCTAAATACAAATTTTCGGCTGTTTACTTTTTAAGAACTTTAAGTTGAGACCCTAGCCTTAAAAATTGGCTTAAAGTCGAGAAACGGCAAAATATCGCTAAAAATGGCAAAAATTCGTGAAACGGCAAAAGTGTAAAAAATTAGTATTGAAACGGCAAAAACGTAGAAAGCCGTAGAATTGCCACATAAGGCTTAAAACGGCAAAAATGGCAAAATTAAGAAATGGCAAAAATGCAAAAAAGCCGAAAAAAGGCAAACAGCCAAATAATGGCAAAAATTGAGGAAAAGCCAAAAAATGGCAAAATTGAGAAAAGGCAAAAAAGGCAAAAATTGCAAAATAAGCCTAAAGAAAAATGGAAAAACAAAAAAATGGAAAAAAATGAAGAAAAGCCAAAAAAAAAAATATGGCAAAATTGAGAAAAGCAAAAAAAAAAGGCAAAAATTGCAAAATAAGCCTAAAGAAAAATAGCAAAACTAAGCAATGGCAAAAATTGAAGAAAACCCAAAAATTGCAAAATTGAAAAAAGGAAAAAAATGGCAGCAATGGCAAAAAAGCCTAAAGAAAAATGGCAAAGCTAAGCAATGGCGAAAATAGAAGAAAAGCGAAAAAAGCCTATAAGAAAAATGGCAAAACTAAGAAACGGCAAAAAATGAGGAAAAAAAAAAAATAAAAAAAAAGAAAAAAGGCAAAAAATGGCAAAAACGGCAAAAAAGCCTAAAGAAAAATGGCAAAGCTAAGAAATGGCAAAAATTGAAGAAAACCCAAAAAAAAAAAAAAAAAAATAGCAAAATTGAGAAAAGGCAAAATTGCAAAAATAAGCCCTAAAGAAAATGGCAAAACTAAGCAGTGGCGAAAATGTGGGAAGAAGCCTTAAAAATATGGCTGAAATGTAAAAAATTAGCTTAAAAACGGCAAAGATATTGAAAAAGGCAAAAATTCCGAGTCCGAGTTTGCATTGATTTTTCAAGGTTAAGATTTGTCAAAGTGGCAATCATTCAGTTTTATGCGCCGAGGGATCGAATTTTTGGGCACGAGCTCAGCGAAGAGGAAAAGGAGGGCAGGTGAACCGGATCCGATTTCGCGTCTTTTTTCTCGCGGCGAAATGTACATTTTATTCTAGAGTTGTAGCATATAGAACATGTGGTCTATTTGGCAGATTTCAAAAGTGTTTTGAGTGGTGTATCGATTTCAGAGAGCCGCAAAATAAATGGGGATTTAGCCAGCCAACCGATTAATATGAAAATTTGCCACCAAAAATGTGATTATAAGCGAGTTTCATGACCTCGCTACGGCTCGGCAGTGAAACTTTCACTTGGATGTCGGATGTTTACTTCAAATATTTCATTGTTTATGAGCCAAACAATTATATACATTTTTTGGTGTGAGTTAAGTCAGCGGCCCTCGCTACGGCTCGGGTATGAAAAATTTCCCTCGGCTAATAACAGGGTTTTTTTTGGCTTTTTTTGGTGCCAAAATGTGTGGCATCCTTGTAGGAAGTTGCCACTTTGATCTTCTAATTATGACTTGACAAGCAAATTGGCCTTTTTTAGACGTGAAACAAGATTTTTCTTGTTTTGTCAATGAAGTTTCATGTAAATAAAAATAATTTTTTGTTACACTGCTATTTTGATTTTCAGTAACTTTTAAAGTCATTTTAAAGTCACTCTCAATTGACTTTTTAAGTTGGTTTAAAAGTCACTTTTATGTCAAGTTCAATCTCATTTCACTTTTAAGAGCGTTAAGCTACGGTTTAGTCATATTAAGTCAGTTTTAAGTCATTTTTAATCATCTTTTTAGTTTTTGAAAGTTCCTTGCTGGTCACTTTTATTAAGCTATTTTCTTCATTTATTATATCTCATTTTTATCACTTTTTAAACTCTTTTAAATCACTATTTAATCATTTTAAGTCTATTTCAAATCATTTTTAATCATTTTAAGTTAATTTCAAGTCATTTTTAATTTGTTTAATCAATTTTAACTAACTTTTTAATCATTTTACATTACTTTCAAGTTATTTTTACTTACTATAATTACTTTTAAATAACTTTTTAATCATTTTAAGTCACGCTTCATACAACTTTTTAAAAGTTTTTCAGTCATTTTAAGTCACTTCAATGTTCAGTCACTTTTAAGACGTTTTCAGTCGTTTTTCAGTCATTTTCAGTCGTTTTTCAGTCATTTTCAGTCGTTTTTCAGTCATTTTCAGTCGTTTTTCAGTCATTTTGAACTTGCTTGAGTCAATTACAAAACAATCTTATTTCATTTCAGTCCTTTTTCAGCATTTCTTTAAGGCAATTTTTCACGACTTTTCATTGCCTTTAAAGAATGCCTCACCTCCCGTAAGTCCTAATTATGACCTTACTTTGTCACTTTGTTATGACTTTTAAGTTACTTTTAAATCACTTTTTATTCAACTTTTTTTTGTCATTGTTAAGTCATTTCTCAGTCATATTTAAGTCACTTTTCAGTCAAAGTTCAGTCTCTTGTTAGACGTTTTCCAGTCATTTTCAGTCCTTTTTCAGTCATTTTCTGTCGCTCTAAGTCATTTTCAACTTGCTTGAGTCAATTACAAAACAGTCTTATTTCATTTCAGTCCATTTTCAGCATCATTTTATGGCAATTTTTCACAACTTTTCACCGCCTTTAAAGAATGCCTTACCTCCCGTAAGTCCTAATTATGACTGACAAGCAATTTGAGCTTTCGTCGGGGTTTGACGTCGACAAGTCTGGCTGCGGTTTTTTATAGGCTTCATTTCGTATCCTGTCTTCTTCAGCTTTTGCCCCTAAGCACTATTTTTCAGCAAGTTGACTACTGCAGATGTTGTCGATGTGGTGGGAACTCGTCAATTGTTTTTCCTCATCTTGGAAACTCTTCGCAGTTATTCAAATGACACACATTCAGTCTATTCCACTTTTTCCATCTCTGCTTTTCAAGGTCAGCTCTTTTACTACCTCCATTTTTCAGTCGGCTTTAAGTTAATTTTCAGTATTCTGTTTTTGAAGTCATTAATAAGTCATTTATATGTCATTTATAAGTCATTTATAAGTCTGTTTTTAGCCAGTTTTTGGTAAGTTTCAGTTTGTTTTAGACAGTTTTTGGTCAGTTAGAAATCAGCTTTGCGTCATGTCAGTTATATTCAGTTTTCAGTCAGTTTTCAGTCAATTTTAAGTCAGTTTTATGTCAGTATAACATTAGCTTTCGGTCAGCTTTAAATCCGTTTTAAGTCACAATTTCAAGCCAGCTTTTGTAAGTTTCTGTGAGTTTTTGTCAGTTTGAGTCAGTTTTCAGTAAGTTTTTAATCAGTTTAAAGTATGTTTTTAGACAGCTTCTAATGCATTTTAAGTCAGTTTCAGTCAGTTTAAAATCTTTTTTAGTCCATTTCAGTTAAGTCAGTTTCAGTCGGTTTTTAGTCAAGTCATTTTTAATACTTTTCACTCTGCGTCTTTTTTTATTGACTTCAGTCATTTTTACATTTTTGAGTGTTACATCAATTTGTAAGTCAGCATCAAGTCATTTTTTAAGTCGGTTCTAAGTGAGTTTTCAGCCAGTTTCAAATCAGTGTTACGTCAATTTAAAGTCAGTTTTTAGCCAATATAAAGTCAATTTAAGGACAGTTTTTAGTCAGTTTTAAGCCAGTTTTAAGCCAGTTTTAAGCTAGTTTAAGTCAGATTTAAGTCAGTTTCAATCAGTGTTGTCATTCTGTCATATTTATTGAATTTTATTTAATCTATCAGTTTCATAATTTTACAAGCTTGGAGTAAAATCTTTTTTCTTTCTCTTCTTGAGGATTTATTGCGTGATCCACAAAATGATTGGCCTGGAAAAAAAGGGGGATAATAATCATCAAGGTCCCAAATTACCCAAAAGTAAAGAGAGCCGCCTTTGCATCGGCTCAAGAAGATTCTACGACAGATGACAAAACTGAAACTGAAATTCACTGAAAATACTTGAAATTCATTGGAAACAACCAAAGTAACTGAAATTCACTGAAATAAGCTGAAGACACTGAAAATGCCTTAAATCATTGATAATACCTGAAAATCACTGATAATACCTAAAAGTCACTGATAATACCTGAAAATCACTGATAAGTGCTGAAAACTACTGAAGTCAGGATAAATAACTGAAAGCACTGTAAATCACTGCAAACAGAGTGAAATAACTGAAAAATAATAAAATATTTGAAATTAGTTTTAAAAATAACCAAAAATCACTGAAATTACTGAAATAACCAAAAAAATCTCTGAACTTTTTGGAAATAACCTTAAATCACTTTAACCCACTGAAATTACTGAAAATCAAAGAAAATCACTGAAAACAACTGAATCCACTGAAAATAACTGAAACTTGCTGATCATTACTGAACAGAAAAAAAGCCTGAGCACTAAAAATGAAAACTTAATATGATGACAGTTAAAAAGCTGGGAAGTAGTTAAAAATTAAATGAATTTTTAAAGGTTCAAAAGTAGTGATTTTTGCAGTGAAAACAAAAGTTATTGGCTGAAAAGTGAAAGATTATTTATGTCTGCTAATTCGAGGAAATCCTGCCCGAAACGGCGAAAGAAGGAAGGAGAAGAAGAAAGGAGTCAAAAGTTAATTCTAGACCCGCGCGCGTTTTTCGTGTGAAAGTGTTGGTTTTGGGCAAAGTAATGAGTGTTATTTCACTCGGCCAGAAACAGAACATTTATTGAAACTGAGGGCTTCTTTTATTGCCATTGCTACCAATTTGGCTCCTTTTGACAAATGTGCTCCAAATTGTATGGTATTTTTACTTCTGTGAGCATCTCACCCTTTTCAGCCTGTTTTCAGGCCATTTTGACTCATTCTGCCAATTTTTGACTTATTTCCCCCACTTTTGACTTTGCTTTGCCAATTTTTGACCTATTTTGGCCATTTTAACTTATTTTGACCTATTTTAGCCATTTTGACTTAATTGGCCATTATTTACTTATTTTGCCCACTTTTAAATTAGTTTGCAAATTTGTGACTTATTTTCCCCATTTTCCCCTTATTTTGACCTATTTTGGCCATATTTCTCTTAATTTGGCCATTTTGACTCATTTTGGGCATTTTTCAATTGTTTTGGCAATTTTTGACTGATTTTGGCCAATTTGACATATTTAGCCCATATTTGACTTAGTTTGCCAAATTGTGACTTATTTTCCCATTGTTAACTTATTTTGACCTATTTTGGCCATATTTCTCTTAATTTGGCCTTTTTGACTTATTTTGCCCATTTTTAATTATTTTGACAATTTTTTGGCTCTTTTTGGCCAATTTGACTTATTTTGGCCATTTTTCACTTATTTTTCACTTATTTTGCCCATTTTTCACTTATTTCGCCCATTTTTGACTTATTTTCCCCATTTTTAACTTATTTTGACCGATTTTGGCCATTTTTGCTCTTAATTTGGCCATTTTGACTTATATTGGTCATATTTCCTTATTTTGGCCATATTTACTTATTTTGCCCATTTTGACTTATTTTGGCCAATTTGGCTTACTTTGCCCATTTTTGCCTTGTTTAGCCTATTTTGGCTTATTAAGGCATTTTTTCGCTTTTCATGATTTACTTAGCTCATTTTGACTTGATAAGCCCATTTTGATTAATTTTATAATTTTTGAATATTTCTGACATTTATGGCAATTTGTGACCTTGTCATGTATTTTTGGCCATTCCTGCCACTTTTGGTTGATTTCAGCTGTTTTTTGTCAAGTTTCCTCATTTTGGCACATATTTGGCTGTTTTTGAGTGTCATTTGTTTTTTGGCCAACCTTGACAAATGTGCACCAGATTCAAGTAGATAGAATTTCGAAGTGTTCATTTTTCAAACGCCCACCATTAAGAGTTGAAACGAGTGCAAAATTAGGCTTAGCCCACAATTTGCATAACTATTTTAATTTGATTTTGAGACTGATAGTGGAATTTCCAAAACTTGAAATGAATGAAATTTTGACGTATTTTTACAGATAATTAGACTTCCTTCAATGTAAAGACTATTTTACTGAAATGATGACAAGCAAATCTTTAAAGAAGAGCCTTGAAAATGACTGAAAATTGACTATTTTGACTAAAAGTTGACATTAAGCAAATAATTTTACTTATAGTTAATAAAAAGTTGACTGAAAGTCAAAGTAAAGTTATTGAAAAGTTGACTAAAAGTTGTCAAAAAGTTATTGAAATAGAGAACATGTAGTGAAAAGTTTACTAAAAATTGGCTTAATAATTGATAAAAAATTAATAAAAAGTCATTTTAAAGTCAATAAAAATGTGACCAATGTTGGTTGAAAACTGACTGAAAGTTGGCAAAAAGTTGAATAATGAGCAACCTTTCTTGTACTATCACTTCAAATTGACTGTTTTTTTGCATTTTACATGAAACGACAAATACTAGACGGAAAGCTGACTTAAAAGTACAAAATGTCGACTTAAAGTTGGGAAAACTTGAAAAACTTATTCACAGGAAGCTGACAGAAAGTTGGAAAAAGGCCCAACAAACATTTTTTTACAAAGATTGCTGACAAAAAGTTGCCAAAAAGTTAACAAAAAGTTGGCAAAAAGTTGACAAATAGTAAAAAAAGTTGACAAAAAGTTAAAAAAAAGTTGAGAGTCAACTGAAATTTACCATAAGGTTGATAACAAACTTTCAATCTAAGTGAAAGCTCTATCATCGAATTCATGTCAAAACTGTTAAAATGACGTATATGAACCAATTTAAGTTATTAACATTATCTTTAGTTTTCTTACAGGTGAAATTGGGTTAGCTACAGTTCATTTAAAAGAAAGGAGAGAGAAAAGTGAAGTAGTAGGTGAGGCTCAGCCCATAAATTTCTCAACCAGTCTCGAATCCTCTGACATTGATAATTTATAGCAGACCATTACATTTTGTAATTTTTTTCTTGTCTTTTACACACTTACTATTTCCATTGTTATTGTTAGAATCATTATGCATTGGCTCTACCAAGTCATTGGCCACAACAAATTTCATGCACTGGTCATTTACTTTTTTTTTAATTTTGTTGAAAAATGTTATTTTGTGAACATTTGTCATTTTGTCGTCAAATGAGTGATCAATGAAATTTAATTTAACTCACCAAAAATGCTTTTTTAGTGCTTTATTGTAATATTTACAAAATCATGCTCATTTATTATTATTAAAAAGTTGTAAAATATTTAATAGTTGACCAAAAAAATAAGTTTTTTTAGGTTTTGTTGCAAATTGGAAATGAATAATTGACATTATTAAAACACAGTCATTATTAATATTTATAAATTGTTCATCTTTTATGTTTTATCGCCCAAAACTGATATTTAAATTTTCTTATGTTATGAAATTTTAAGTTAAAATAGCAATTATATTTCAATATGCACCTTTAAGTTTATTATTAATATTGACGCTAAATTCACATGATGGTTTTTGGCATATTGTTAATATTTAAAGTACTTCACTTTTTGTGTTGAAATGTAATTTTATGTCCTATTGACGTTTAGTTGTCAAATGATTGATGCATGAAACTTGATTTAACTCACCAAAAATGCTTTTTGACTCCTTGATATAATTGATATAAAATTGTGCGTTACATTTTGTAGATGAACGTAACATTACTGTTCACCCTCAGGGTTGGCTTTTTCCACCGTAAGAAACTAGAAGCCGCCTTATTTATCAAGGTGAAGATAATTGCTTGTTTTAGTGGGGATGCCCCAAAAGGTGCTGAAATTGGCTGAAAAAGACTGAAAAAATTGTTCAATGCGACTGAATGTACCAGACTGAAACTTGACTGAAAATGACTTAATATTGACCGAAAATGACTGAAACATGACTGAATCTTGTCTAAAAATGACTAAAACTTGACTGAAAATGGCTGAAACTTGACTGAAAATGACTGAAACTTGACTGAAAATGACTTAATATTGACCGAAAATGACTGAAACATGACTGAATCTTGTCTAAAAATGACTAAAACTTGACTGAAAATGGCTGAAACTTGACTGAAAATGACTGAAACTTGACTGAAAATGACTTAATGTTGACCGAAAATGACTGAAACATGACTGAATCTTGTCTGAAAATAACTGAAACTTGACTGAAACTTGATTGAAACTTTACTGAATATGACAAAATATTGACTGAAAATGACGAAATCTTGTTTGAAAATGACTGAAACGTGACTAATAATGACTTAATATTGGCTAAAAATGACTGAATTTGTCTGAAAATAACTTAAACTTGACTGAAAATGACTGAAAATTGATTGAAACTTGATTGAAACTTATTGAATATCACAAAATATTGACTGAAAATGACTGAAACTTGAATGAAAATTACCTGCATACTTGACTGAGTATGACTGACATTTCACTAAAAATGACTGATATTTGACTTTTTAAAGACTGACATTTGACTTTTTTAAGAGATGGCTGAATGTCACTGACTTTTGGCTGAAAAGTACTGTAAATCAATGACATTTCAGTGAAATGCATTGACAATTGACTGAAATGCATTGATAATTAACTGAAATTCATTGATAGTTGGCTGAAATGAACTTTTTACATGTGCCCTAAAATTACTTTTGACCTTTGACTAAAATTCACATGCAATTGACTGAAATTATCATTTATTTGACTGAAATTATCATTTATTTGACGGAAATTCTCATGCATTTGACTGAAATCTACTTATATTTGACTAGGTGAGATAATTTGTCTGTCAAATCTCATTTTGCCGAAATTTCCAAGATTCGAAATTGCGTGATTATATTCACGGATTTCTTCCGTAACTCAAGACATTTTGGGCATTTGCGAAATGCTCAGCTCACATTATGACCGAAACCCATAATATCTTTAAATTAAGTATTTGTGACAAAACTGACTGAAAATTGCCTGAACTTTATTCAATGCAATTTTAAGCCTTTTTTTAAATCATAAACCAAACAGCTCATGAAAAAAGAAAATAAACCAACTTTTTTTTAAAAAAATGACCAAGCTATTTCTGGTTTCAAAACTACGTCAAAGGCCTACTTTAGTGACGTGCACAGTGGGAATTTTCCACAGAAAAAAGCAAATTTGGATGAGAGACATTTTACAGCTTTACCAGAATTGACATTTGCCTCAAAACTGAGCTGATTTGAGAATTCGACATAAAAACTTGGTTTTGCCCTAAATAGCTTTTATACTTATTCAAAAAACATTGTTTCTTAAAAAAATTGTTTACCTTTATTATTTTCTATTTTGGCTTTTTTAGCTTTTCAAGTCACTGTTAACATACTTCAACATATTTTTAAGCAAAGAAATCATTAAATTAGAAAAAGAACGATGAATTTAAAGGGAATTAGTGTAGGAGGTTTTTGAGCTTTTCCCCGCTGTGCACAGAGCATCGTCATCCACATTTCTCACGTGTTGTGATTTTACGAACCGCATTTTAACGAGTTCTCTTCCTGTGGTCACCGCTTTTAAAAAGTAGGCCTAAGCCAAAAAAGGAAAAAAAAAGTCACATCAATTTTGATGCTCTTTACTTTTAGACAAGGTTTTAAACGTCTGTTGAAAGCAGAGGAAAAATGAAACAACTGCATGCTATAATATGTGAAATATGACAAAGACGACTTTTTTATGTTGAAATTGATGAAAAAGAGCAAGTTGTTCATAGACTTCAAAGTGTCAAATTGCCTTTAAAATGGTCAATTTGGCTGAAAAATGTTCAGATGTTCAATGTGTCAAAAGAGTCAAATTGGCTCAAACAAGACAAATTGGCTCAAACGAGTCAAATTGGCTCAACCAAGTCAAATTGGTTCAACCAAGTCAAATTGGCTCAACCAAGTCAAATTGGCTCAACCAAGTCAAATTGGCTCAACCAAGTCAAATTGGCTCAACCAAGTCAAAATGGTTCAAAATAAGTCAAGATGGTTGAGATTATGTCATTTTGGCTTCAAATAAGCTAAAATGGCTCAAATGAGTCAAATTGGCTCAAATGAGTCAAATTGGCTCAAATGAGTCAAATTGGCTCAAATGAGTCAAATTGGCTCAAATGAGTCAAATTGGCTCAACCGAGTCAAATTGGCTCAAATGAGTCAAATTGGCTCAAATGAGTCAAATTGGCTCAAACGAGTAAAATTGGCTTAAATTGAGTCAAATTGGCTCAAATTAGACAAATTGGCTCAAACGAGTCAAATTGGCTCAAACGAGTCAAATTGGCTCAAACGAGTCAAATTGGCTCAAACGAGTCAAATTGGCTCAACCGAGTCAAATTGGCTCAACCGAGTCAAATTGGCTCAACCGAGTCAAATCTGCTCAATATAGTCTAATTGGCTCAAAATGAGTCAAGATGGTTTATATTATGTAATGTTGACTCAAACTAAATAAGTCAAATTGGCTTAAATAAGTCAAATTGGCTTAAATAAGTCAAATTGGCCTAGATAAGGCTCACAGCTAATTTTCCCAACTTTTGAGACCTTTTTGGCAAAAGTAGGCCTCTTTGTTTGTTTGGAGGGGGGAATTTTTCTCATCAAGGCATGATGTTGCACCACAGGCTGGTAAAGCCAAAAAAAGTTGCTGGCTCACTTTTGCCGGAATAAATATATATAGGAGTAGCAGGATTTCCATTGGACCTTTTTTGGTGGTCATCCCATCTCTGCGAATGGAATCTCATTCCAGAATGGAAACGTGACTTCTTTTCACTCAAGTCGTGGCCAGCCCAAAATGCCATGGAGAATTCCGCCAAAATGAGTCTGTGTGTGTGTGTGTGTGTGGACCCTTCTCATCTGCTGGTTATTTCGAAAAAAAAAACATTTCTGAAATCCATGACATTTTTCAAGTTTTAACGAATAGCTGAAAAGTTACCAGAATTGGCCTGGTGTGGCTCGAAATGAGTCGAATTTGCCGAAGAAACGGCCAAATTGGCTGAAAAATGACGGAGAAATCTCTGGAAATCTTCTATAATTGTGTTTCCCCCAATTACTTGCCAATTTTAGTTTCAGAAACTGGGTACAAATCTGAGAGAACAGCGTACTATTTATTTTTGTTTATTTTTTATTATTCTATATTTATAACATTTAACTATTACAAAACACTAAACGAAGTTATTATTATTATTAAGATTGATGAATTAGTTTAAAAATTAACTTTATTATCTACTTTTAGCACCTTTTTTAAAAGACATTTAAAGTAAAGTTTTTTTAATGTTATGCGTTATGCTTTTTTATCAGATTTGTTCTCAGTTCCTTAGACAGATATTGACAAGTAATTGGCAAAATCTCAAAAATAAAAGATTTTCAAAGATTTTTTTTTAAATATATGATGGCGCTTAACGTATATATTGTAAAACATGTTATTTTTGGCGTGTTTTTTTCTTTATTTTGAGCTGCAAAACTCACATCACAATTGTCCATCATGTTGTTCGCAACACAAGTAATAATGGTAGTGTAATAATTAGTACATGAAAAGGGCGCAAAAACATTAGTCTAACACTAACTTCTTCACATATCACAGTCACATTTATAATATATCGTAGTAATATTGTAATAGTAATAGTTGGGTGGTTGTTTGTGATTCTCCAGTCAAGGTTTTTAAATACAAATACAAGAAGAATTACACACAGGAACTTTCAACATTCTGCAAAATCTTGACACTATTCAGTTTCAAATCAGTTTCAAATCTGATTTCAAATATGGCAAATTCAAATCTGTAATAATCTTTGACTCAAACCCAAATTTCAGATTACTTTCAAATTGTGGTCCCATTTCCAAATTTCAAATTCAAATTTCAAATCCAATTTTCTCAGTTTTGACTCAAATCCAAATTTCAGGGTTTTTTCAAATCAGACTTTTCAAATATGGCTCAAATCCGAATTTAAAATTTTCGGCTCAAACTCCAATTTCAAATCCAGTTTTCTCAGTTTTGACTCAAATCCAAATTTCAGGTTTTCAAATTACTTCTCAAATCCAATTTTTCAGACCTTGCCTCAAATTCAAATTTGAAATTCAAATCAACTATTTCAATTATCAGATTTGACTCAAATTTGGCTCAAATCAAAAAGTTGTACAAAAAGTGAACAGAGGTTGTCAAGAGGTTGTAGATGAACAGCACATTAGACCGCCATGAGGCAGCTGCCTATCGAGGCCGTGGTGGAGGCCGAGGACATCGAGGGCGAGGCCGAATATTCGAGGCTGAGCGGCGGCGAGGGGTAGCACTGCTCAGTTGTGGTTGTTGTTGTTGTTGTGTTTTCTGACTGGAGATTGCCGCCATTGCCGCCGCCGTTGCCGAAGTTGCCGCCGTCGGGCGAAATCCTGGGGCGGCGGGCTGGGGAAGGCGTGGAGCGGGTTGCCGCTGCCCGAGCACGAGGAATTCGAGGGCGAGACGCGGCCATAGTCCATGTATGAGGCCGAAGAGGCCGAATGCGGCGGCGGCGGCAAGAAGTTTGACGAGTTGAAGTCGTGGTGGTATTCGAACCCGGGCCCGTAATCATAGAAGGGCAGTGGCTGCGGATTTGCGCCAAAGCTGTTGTGGGCCCTATTTTGCGGGTGGTGGTGGCGGCGGGCGTTGGGCGGGAGGAAGGGGCCGCGGGCCATGAAGCGCATCTGGTGCAGGCGCTTCTCCTTGGAGCGCTTGTTCTGGAACCACACCTGGATGACCCGCATGGGCAGGCCGGTCTCCTTGGCGAGCTGCTCGCGCATGAGCCGCGTGGGCTTGGGCGTCTGCGCGAAGACCGTGCGCAGCACCTCGAGCTGCTTGGCCTTGATCGTGGTCCTCGGGCCACGCCGCTTGCTCTCCTTGTCCTTGCCGCTCCCGCCGGGGTCCGAGTCCTCGTCGGCGTCAACGTTGACGCCGCCGGACGCCGCCGGCGGCATCAAGGGGCTTTTGACGTCTGACTTCAAATCGGGCTCGATGCCCGAGTCGCCGCCGGAAGAGAGGTCATTGTTGTTGTTGTTGTTAAGCGTGGTCTTCATTTGGCACATGAAGGAGTGGTCTTCGCAGTAGAGAAGGCCGTCGGGGGTGACCCGGATGTTCTGGCCGCGGTCCACCACGCCCTTGCACACCGAGCAGACCACGCAGGGCGGGTGGTAGAAGAGGCCGTCGGGCAGCTTCGTGCTCAGGTCCTCGGGCGCGAAGCTCAGCCCGCAGCCCGCGCATCGTGGGCCCGAACCGGCGGTAGTAGTCCCGGGGGCAGTAGAGGCCCGAGTTGGGGTCCGCGTAGCACGTGGACTCGAGGTAGGCCCCGCAGTCCACGCACTGCAGGCAGGCCCAGTGCAGCGGCCCAGCCCGCTCTCCTCCACGTTGAACACCCAGTCGTCCGAGATGGAGTTGTGACACTTGGCGCAGTTCAACATCTTCTTGATGCTAGACGTCCGCTCGGCTCGAGCGGGGAACAGGTAGTGGTGGTCGGGATCCGCCGCCGCGGCTCCCGCGCCTCTCACCGCCGAGAGCGAGAGTGCCGAAGCTCGTGGCGCCCAACGTGGGGCCGCCGAGCGACTCTTCGCCGTTGCTCCCATCTCGCCGCTGAGCCCGCTCACTCCACTATACTCAGCGCGCGGAACTTTTCCTACTTTTCCTGGCTTTGCAACTGGGAAGAAACTCTTCTTCCAATTCCAAGGGGTCGGATTTCTTCATGAGTCTCCAGATAAGCCAGAGCACAATGATGACAAGTATGCTGCCTGGTGCTAATTTCCCATGTTCCCATGAGTTTTGACATTGTTGAGGCTTGCTCCTTTTTCATGGGTCACAGGCACACTTGTAGGCAGGCCGGAAAAGGTGTCAAATTCCTTGGCTCAACCTTCTTGATGCGGTCCATTGCACTGGCTCTATTTCATGAGATTTCTGCTGCTATATCTGGAAATGAAAAAAAAAGGTTGATCCTGCTTAATGGCACCAACATTAACTTGAAGTACTGCGGGCTCAAATGATTTTCTTATTTATAAAGCAAAAGTCTTTGCGGTGGGATGCGTGCTGAGCCTCTCAAATTTCAATCGATTTATGTTATGAAAAGTTGCTCAGATTTGGGAAAAGGACTAATAGTTGTTCTCAAGAATGGCCAGTCAGACACTTTTGCATTGCCAATAGGTTGAAAATCAGCCTGCAAAAAAATGGCCTTGAACGCTTCTGGCCTATAATAGCATAACTGAAAAGCTTCTAATTTAACTTTTTCTGAATCTTAGCAAGTTCTTGAATGAAGATTTGAATGGCTCATTTCAAAATTTGATTGCATGGCTGCGATTTAACTCGAGTAGCTATCTGAGCAGAATTTATGTTATGAAAAGTTGGGCCAAATGAGGAAAAGTGCTAATAGTTGTTCGCAAGAATGGCCAGAAAAACACCTTGGCAGTGCCAGAATTTTGCAAATCAGCCTCGCAAAAAACAGCCTCGAACGAGTGGGCTCGCTAACTCAGCAAAGCGCAAGGATTTCCACCAAAAGAAAAGCTGATGAAAAAGAAAAACTACTAGCCAAAAAAGTTTGGTAAGATGTGTTTCCATTTAATTAGCACTTGCTTTCATTATTTCCAGGAAAACATAAATCGTTTGGTAGTCACCACCATGCACGCTTTAGCTTGTGGTAAATTGGAATGGTCAAGTAATTGCTCTCTATGTGAGTAATAGATCAATCCAGCAAACCCAAAGAATCCGCCCCTTCAAGGGGAAGTTTGGGTCATTCATTACAATGATGTGATGCCCCAACACGACACAAAGACTTGTGGAACAATTAAAGCATCCATCACTCTATGTCGAACAAGAGCTAATGCCTTTCTATACCAACTACAAAATCAGCTGGTCTTGATGCTCATTTATGACCCTTTATAGCATAAACCAGCCTAATCACTGATAATTATAGAGCTCTGCACTTGCTATTTAGCCTGCTGCATCAGTTTATGTTTAGACAACATTCTTTGCCAGCCCTGGCTCATACTTGCCATAATAAACTTGAAAAAAAGGGAAGATTTTGAAATATAGTCAAGTTTGGCTCCAATCAATTTCTGCTGAATTTCTGCTATATTAAGTCAAAATGAACGAAAGTCAGTGTTCAAATAAAGTCAAAGCTATCTCATTTTAAGTCAAAGTTCTGAAAAACTTAATCTGAAACAAAACATGGTTGACTTTGCTCAAAGTTGAATCAAATAAAGTCAAAGTTGACTTGAACCAAGTCAAAGTTGACTCGAACCAAGTCAAAGTTGACTCTCAAGTCAATTCAAAGTTGAACCAAGTCAAGTCAAAGTTGACTTGAACCAAGTCAAAGTTGAATCGAACCAACTCAAAGTTGACTCAAATCAAGTGAAAGTTGACTCAAATCAAGTCAAAGTTGTTCAAGTCAAAATTGAACCAAGTCAAGTCAAAGTTGACTTGAACCAAGTCAAAGTTGACTCGAACCAAACCAAGTCAAAGTTGACTCAAATCAAGTCAAAGTTGACTAAAATCAAGTCAAAGTTGACTCAAATGAAGTCAAAGTTGACTCAAATCAAGTCAAAGTTGACTCAAATCAAGTCAAAGTTGACTCAAGTCAAGTCAAAGTTGACTCAAATCAAGTCAAAGTTGACTCAAGTCAAGTCAAAGTTGACTCAAGTCAAGTCAAAGTTGACTCAAATCAAGTCAAAGCTGATTTAAATCTGATTTTCCTATGCCACTCAATGTTTTGACGACATTTTATAATGTTAAAGAAATGAACGACAAAACGTTCAATCTGTTCAAATTGCACAGTTTTGGGTTCAGTTCCTCTGCTAGAAATTTTGCTGTATAGGATGGCATTTCATTGAAGGCAGATTTTCATGGAAGACCCAAATGAAAAAATGGTGGTTTTTTTGTGGCTGTCAAAACAGCGGCTCTGTTTTAATGAGAGCCCATCTTGAGCTGGAGCAATTAGGGCTTTTCCACAGTGTTCTATGTGTAGCAGTAGCCAGGACATAAAACTTTATTGGGTGAAGACATGAGAACTAAAGCAACAGTGATTTTCTGCTCTCTGCCATGATGGTAATTTGGCCATAAAAAACCTCGGCTTTTTTCCACTTATGTACCTTCAAAATCTTGCTTGCATGAAACATTTTCCTTCACAGCAAAATTTTCCTTGAAGGAACTGAATTCAAAACTGATGAAACAAAAGTGAGTTTTCATTAAACGCCATATTGTTTTTTATTACTCTTTTAGTTATTTATAATACTAATAATCTTAAATATAGCTTTTCAGCTCAACTTTGGAGAAAATTATGTTTAAGTTTCAAGTACGCACATTTAAGAACAATAAGCTTAAATTGGAAGCTTACGTAACATATGAAACTTTATTTAAGACAACTTAAAATATTACTAAAAGAGACCTTTAATTCTTTAAATCTTATCAAAAGTGAAATCTTAAAAAACAGCTTAAATAGAATCTCCTGAAAAAGTGCCTTAAAATAATGTTTATTAGAATTGAAACTTAAAACTTAAAAAGTGAGAATGCACATGCCTGAGAGATGAAGAAAGTCAAGCAAAGCATGCCAACTGTCAGGAGTTGAAGTTGTGGCTGTTGATTTGGAGCCTGAAGCAAATGCAATTTACGTTGAAGAAGAAGAAGGCATTCTCCTTCGATATAAGTGCATCAAAGGTGATTCCCACGTCAAAAAGTTGAAGTTTGCTTGAGCTGCTCAAAAGTTCCCCATGCATTCAATCAGGATGATGAAGTAACATTTCATCGACATTTTGATTCAATTCTTACTTTGTTTTTAGGCCAGCTCAAGCACTCAAATCAAATGACCAAGACATGACACTCAATTGCATTTGTCTGAATTGACTTTCAGTTTGTGAAACTGAACATGGGGACAAAGAGGAAAAATAATGCTTGTCGAGAGATTTTTCTTGACCCTCCAGATGAACGTCAAATACAAATCCCCACTGGGGGATAATTCCCTCGTAGGGATATGTATATACATATCCCAATGTGCATTGCATCTCGATCAACGAAAACCATCTGTTACTGTTTTCTTTGGCGGTCCCATGAGACCCATTTTCTATCCTTCTCCTTGGATCGTTTCAACCTCACATTACTATGTCAGACTTGGGCAAAGCACAACAGTCTGCTGAATTGGCTTTCTAATGAGCAGTTTGGGGTGGCAGTTCTGCGAAAAAGTGCACATAAAGTTGAGGCAAAGAAAGCACGCTTCAAATTAATAATTGATGTCCACTTTTGGAATCACCAAATATCATTTTTGCTCATTTGGTGTGAAATTCGTTGAGAGAGTCCAACAGCTGAGGCCATTCAGAATCTTCATAGATTTGCCATGAGAGCAAGTCAGCCAGATTTCTTCATTGTTTCATTGAACATCGACAGTGTTTTGTCGATGTCTGAAACAAGTTGTTGAAACAAGGAGCCTTTGTCATAATGACACCAGGATCGACCAACTTCAAACATGATGACGATGATGATGATGATGATCACAATAAACTAGATCCTTCACCATATGTTGGCCATCCTATAGTATAGAGTAGTATGCCATACACATGTATAAAGAACTAGTATTATACAACACCCATTATTGTACTAGACGACCACTGTTTGAACAGTAGAGCCAAGGATCATAAAGTTGGCGGTGGCTCCTGAACATGTTATCAACAACCAGTATAATCAAACAGGTCTTCTCCTCAAACTAGGGGAAAAGTATTCCCTAGTTGGCAACTATCTTATATGAGTCCTTCGCTCTCCAAGGCCTTGTTGTCGTACTTTTATATGAATTGCCAACAAATATACGTGGCTTGCTTTCATAGCTAATCGAGAGGGAATTCAAGTGACCTCATGTGTATAACTTTGACAACAAATCTCTATGGGGATGAGCAAAAATGAAATTTGGTGGTATCAAAAGTGCGCACTTTTTTTAAACACGTGCTAATTAACGCTGTAACCGTTTTTTTGAGCTGTTTAAGGCAGAAATAAGTGTGGTAGCAATCTCCTCCTCCCTCCTTTTTTTCGGTGGTAAATTCTTGGCATTTCTGCGTTGATGAACTTCATGTGCGTGGAATTTTTTTGGCATGTGCCCAGAAAACATGCAGATTGACTCCGCCCACATGTCAGGCTGGAAACACGATTTTTTTCCTTCAGAACCCAATTACTTACTTGTTAATTTAAGGAAAACTTAAGGATTTTCTCACTTTTAGTTAAAGTCAGTTTATGAGGCTGAAAGTCAATTCAGACAAATGCTATTGAGAGTCAAGGCTGGGCCATTTGATTTGAGTGCTTGAGCTTGCCAAAAAATGGAGAAGAAATGTTGTCAAAATGACAAAGATTGTCAACACATCATCATCATCATATGTGGTCTTCAATTTGAGTGTCATTCCAATTACAGCCCCTGACAGACAGGAGAGCAAACACATCCAATAAGAAACACTGGTGCAACAACCCTTTTGGCCAAAGAAAAAGGAGTTACATTGATATTGTCACAGCTGCTGCTCCAAGTGTTACTTATACATGTTGCAATCAGGGTGTTCATCTATAACACTATCATTTATTAATTACGATACTTTAATGTTTTATTCAATCACTTGTCGACACTTTCAGCTTTTCTCTGTTTTGCATCAAATCATCTAAACATTGACTCAGCACGTTATTCAAACCATCATAAATAACGTTTTAGATTATTTAAAGTTTCAACGACAATAGTGTAATTAATTTGACTTGAAATGAACAAAAAGCCTTTTTGAAGATTCTTAACCAGGTAAATATGTTGACATGAGCTCATGTCTGTTGCCAATGCATTACAATTTGGCCCTTTTTCAATGTCGAGCACTGCATAATTAAAAATTAATTCCAGACACTCGAGAGTGGTGTGTTGTGCTTTGTAGGGTTGAGGGAATTCATTGAATAGCTGAGCTCACCTGAATGGCATAGCAATTTGACGCACGACCGAATCTCAGCAGGGGAATTCAAAGGACAAATTCAACAGATTGAGAAAATGCCACCCAAGAATCCCCCCTACTCTTGTGGATACCTTTATTGGGGGGGATTTATTCCGCAAAACAGCTGACGACAACATGTTTGCCTGCATGGAAATCTTCAAATAGGCCTTTTGACCATTTCTGCCCAAATTAATTCCATCCCCGTCGTTTTGGAAATTTTCGTCAAAGAACGTTAATCCGTAAATTACACTTTTAAGTCTAAATATAAATGTATTTCGACTATATAATGATGTTGTCGTAAAGTGTTAACTTTAAGTCTTAAAATATAAACTATAGCATATTTATGAATTAAACTTAAAACATTAGTAGTTTATGGAGTTTTTTAACAACTTGGGCAGTCCAGTAGATGAACGTCACATTAAATGCTCTTTGGAATCTGCATTGAAAATTGAGGGCAGAATATAAAGTGGATTTTCTCAGCAGAAAATCGAAGCTTCAGTGGGCGTGAAAATGAGATTTCCCCCCTCTCTCTCTCGCACTTCTATTCCTATTTGGGCCAATTTATGGAACATGGACTGAAACTGCAGTCCTGCAATGAAAAAGAAACTATTTTTCCTTGCTTTCTCTCAAGCCAGAGAGCATCAAACCAATGTATGACTCTGGCATAATTACTCAGTTGAACTAAAACATGTCATGACTTGCCAATTGATTGCCAATTGCCAAGACTTGATTCTTGTCAAACATGACTTGATTCTCTTCAAACATGACTTGACTCTAGTCAAACATGACTTGACTCTAGTCAAACATGGCTTGACTCTAGTCAAACATGACTTGATTCTCTTCAAACATGACTTGAATCTTATCAAACATGACTTGATTCTAGTCAAAAATGACTTGATTCTAGTCAAACATGACTTGATTCTAATCAAACATGACTTGAGTTGATTCAAACATGACTTGATACTAGTCAAACATGACTTGAGTTGATTCATACATGACTTGAGTTGATTCAAACATGACTTGAGTTGATTCAAACATGACTTGATTCTCTTCAAACATGACTTGATTCTCTTCAAACATGACTTGATTCTCTTCAAACATGACTTGAATCTAATTAAACATGACTTGATTCTAGTCAAACATGACTTGATTCTAGTCTATCATAACTTGATTCTCGTCAAGCATGACTTGAATCTAATCAAGCATGACTTGAATCTAATCAAACATGACTTGATTCTAGTCAAACTTGACTTGGATTCAAGACTCAAATCAAAATCAAGTCAAGACATGTTTGATTCAAATCAAGTCACTCAATTCAGGCCAAATGCAAGCTATACTGAGGTATCTGAAATGTATATGGCAACCTCAAAATAGATTCTTGCTTCTGTGCTTTTGTTCAATGTTGTTGTTGCATGTGACATTATTCGGCGTGGTACAGTGTGCGTATTATGGCAGCTGCAAATGGCTAATTCCGACCTGTCAACCAACTCGTCAAATCCAGGACGAGGACACCCACGTGGCAGCTTGTAAGCTCCTGGTTTCCTACCTGAAATGTCACAAAGGGAAAACAAAGGTGAATTACTGACAAAGGTCAGCCAAACTTTGATTTGGCTGCCTGCTTGATCATCTCTGCCAGGTCCTGTTCATCTATTGAGAAATTGTCAAAATGTCAAATTTGTAGTTTTTGACAATATTAGTCAATTTAAGCCTTTTATTTTCAATAAAAAAAGATAGCTAATTTTGGGGAAGTTAAAATTGATACTTTGGGGTTTTGACAATATTTTGACAATTTTGACATTTTTGACAATTTTTGACATTTTTGACAATTTTATCAAATTACCTTTTTATTCAGCTTTAAAGTAACTGTTTTATTTGAGTAAACATTGGCAGTTTTGACCATTTTTGACAATGTGTTGTTATTTGTTATGTTAACTTAAAGATAATGTTTTTGACAACCTTCCATTATTTCATTATTCAATGTCTTAGTTTCTAAATATACTATTTGATGACATGAGATCTTTTGACGATATTCAGAATGTTTCAGTGTGGATTATTATGTCAAATTCAGAGATTTCTTTAAAAGTAACTGAGCTTGAGACTTGATTAATTCAGTTGAAGTTGCTGCTCACTTGGTCAAAAATGAAATTTTAAAATAAAGAAAGCACTTTTTCCTCTAGATGAACCTGCTCATATGACAGAAGCCTTTCTAGGTCAACATACCCAAGCTTTGACATTTGACGAAAGCCTTAAAAGTCATCAGTTTTTAGGCTTCAGCTGTTTAGTGTTCTGGCAAAATGTGTAACAAAGGTGCCAAAAAGTAGAAGAGCTGAGAAAATAATGGGAGATTGCCACAGCCCCAACTTTAATGCCGCATTTATATGCAATCTACACCCATGGGAATGAACGCCAAGATTAGTCTGTATACATAGGTACGCATAAGCACAGCGGGGCAGTTTCGTCAAAAAACAACCGCCAAGCTTTGACGCACAATCACATTTGTGAAAGTGTGAAAAGCAAATTTCTTGCAACTAATCAAGCATCGATAGTGATTTCTTTAGATTAATCCGACATTTGGGCCAAAAATGCTGCCTTCCTCAGGAAAATATTTTTTCAAAAGTGCGTCAATGTGGTGTAGGGGTTATAGCGATTGTTTCCCCAGGGTGCTTTTTTACCCCTGCTTGTTGTAGCTTGTTCCTATATTCATAGAATTTCCCCTGCTGCTGCACTGACAACAACAACAACACACGACAGAATTTTCAGACCTCTGTAGTGATTTTTTTCATTCTTCGCAGTGTAATTACATGTCAGATTACCCACAACAAATCTCCTTTTTTTTCAAGTTCACCAGCAACAACTGTTGCCTTTTTTTTCAAGGCTATATTTAATTTCAGCCAAACACCATAAAAAGCCTTAAAAAACTTTTCTTTCGATGTATTATTTGTAATGTAATGAACAGCGTTAAAAGAATGTAAACGCTTAATTTGTTTTATGCCAAAAGCAATTTTTTGGCCAAAATGCCAAACTAATTTCGACAAATCTCTGGTAAGACTTGATTTATACCAAGAAATTTGCTTTTCACACCCTCACAAATGTAATTGTGCGTCAAAGCTCAACGATTGTTTTTCTTAATACGAACTGTAAAATGACGCTGTTTAGCATTAAACACGATAATGCAAGTTCATGATGGACAATTTTCCGTCAAATGTGATGGACTTTTGGCGCGCACGCGCTGCTGATATCAAAATTCTGTCAATAAACTGAGCTGAAGCTTCCCAAGGGGTGACTTTGCAAACAACCGCACACAACTCACGAAAAAGAAGGAAGACACGCGATTTTTCCCTCATCACACATTTCCATTTCGCCATTTTGACCAATTTCCCCCCATTTTTCCCTCCCAATCATTCATTTTAATTTATTTTTATTGAGCCATTTTTATGTCAAATTGGTGTTTTGAGTCCAGCCCAAAAAATTTGAGTTTTTCTTAGATTTGACTTAGGTCTTAATTTTGGGTCAAAATTTGATTTGAGGCATTTTTTCAGTTTTTGGTGCACTATTGACTATTGTTGCATATTTTGGAAATTAGACAGCCATTTATTGCTATAATGAATGGTTCAAGTGCAGCAGACAAATTGCCACTTTTCACCGCGCCATAAACGCAGTAAACATAGCCTAAGTGACAATTACAAGTGGACAGGCAGTATTTACCTTTTAATAGTAATTTCTTTCAATGCAAATTTCATTTAGCTTGAGTCGAATTTTATTCGGTTTGAGTCAAATTTAACTAAGTTTAAGCAACATTTTATTCAAGTCAAATTTCATTTTATTCTAGTCAAATTTCATTTAGTTTAAGTAATATTTCATTTGGTATGAGTCTATTTGATTTGAGCCAAAGTAAATTTGATTTGGTCAAAATCTATTTAAGTCAAATTACACTTAAAATTTCATTTGAGTTGAGTCAAGTTACATTAAAAATTTCATTTGAATTGAGTCAAATTTCATTTGAATTGAGTGAAATTACATTACACTTAGTAAAATTTCCAATTGATTTGAGTCAAATTTCAATTGACCAAGTCAAATTTGAATTGATTTGAGTCGAATTTCCAATTGGTTCAAGTCAAATTTGAATTGAGTTAAGTCAAATTTCAATTGACCAAGTCAAATTTGAATTGATTTGAGTCGAATTTCCAATTGGTTCAAGTCAAATTTGAATTGATTTAAGTCAAATTTCAATTGACCAAGTCAAATTTGAATTGATTTGAGTCGAACTTCCAATTGGTTCAAGTCCAATTTGAATTAATTTAAGTCAAATTTGAACTGATTTAAGTCAAATTTGAATTGATTTATAGTAAAATTTCAAATGTTGCAATTGGTTTTAGTTGACTTCAGTTTTCATGATGAGCATGTAGATCAATTAAAAAGGTTGCAAAACCGCAAAGTTTGCAACCACATTTCTCCATTAGCATTGTCACCAAGCTCGTAAACAATGCAAATTCATCAATGTCTTGTTTGTTTTGTTCGATGGCTCATTGAATTCCTGTGGCAATAAACGAATGCACAGTGTTCTCACATGAGCTTTAAAGCACCCCCAAAAAAATGAAGCCGTTGAGCAAAAATGGCTATTTTCATAATTTGGCTATTTTTATAATTTAGCCCTTTCTCTTATTTAAGCCCTTGCTCTAATTTGAGCCCTCTATCTTTTTTAAGTCCTTACTCTAATTTAAGTCCTTACTCTAATTTAAGTCCTTACTCTAATTTAAGTTCTTACTCTAATTTAACTTCCTACTCTGATTTTAGACCTTACTCTAATTCAAGTCCTTACTCTAATTTAAGTCCTTGCTCTAGTTTAAGTCCTTATCTAATTTAAGTCCTTATTCTATATTAAGTCCTTATTCTAATTTAACTTCCTACTCTAATTTAAGTCCTTGCTCTAGTTTAAGTCCTTACTCTAATTTAAGTCCTTATTCTATATTAAGTCCTTATTCTAATTTAACTTCCTACTCTAATTTAAGTACTTACTCTAATTTAAGTCCTTATTATAATTTAAGTCCTAACTCTTATTTAAATCCTTGCTCTTATTTAAGTCCATATAAGTCTTCTAATCATAATTTGAAGTCCTTATTATAATTTAAGTCCTTATTATAATTTAAGTCCTAACTCTTATTTAAATCCTTTCTCTTATTTAAGTCCATATAAGTCCTTAATCTAATTTAAGTCCTTACTCTAATTTAAGTCCTTATTATAATTTAAGTCCTAACTCTTATTTAAATCCTTGCTCTTATTTAAGTCCATAAAAGTCCTTGATTTATTTTTAGTTCTTATTCTAATTTAAGTCCCTATTATAATTTAAGTCCTAACTCTTATTTAAATCCTTGCTCTTTTTTAAGTCCTTACTCTTATTTAAGTCCATTTAAGTCCTTACTCTGATTTGAGCCCTTCCTATTTTTTAAGCCAATTCTCCAATTTAATGACTGTCTTATTCTAGCCACTTCTCCAATTTTAGCCATTTTTCTAGCTAAAGGTATTTTCCTAATTTAAGCCTATCCTGCAATTTAAGCCCATTCCTTGACTTAAATCCATTTTACTGCTTTAAAAGCCCATTCTACAATGTAAGCCCATTCCCTAATTTAAGTCTTCTACAATCCCACTTTAGGATGTTGAGCTTAAGGCTTAAAATATCGAAAATGTTCAAGCATTTGGGCTGTGTTAACTGTTTTTGCTGCGGTGTGTAAGTTTGCGTGCCAGGAAGTGAGCTCACTCTTATCTTTTCTGCCATTTTTTGCCACTGCACAAAGTAAAAGTTGAAAAAAAGTTTCCGAGGGTGGCTTGTCACACTGTGTGTGGCAGTAGTGCTCTGTGCTTATGTAGTGAACATAGTAGAGAGCTGTGCATAGATGAGCTAGCTGCAATCAAGGAAACGAGAGTAGTAGACACCAATTTCCTGAGAATGCACCGCAGCAGTGGACCACTGCATGCAAAGGCCCTGCTCATCTGAACCCATAATAAATGTTTTTCAAAATAAATCCATGAAAAAGCTCTTTTGAATTCTAAAAATTATTTACACAGAAGTTTCAGTTGAAATTTGAGAACTTACATCATTAGGTGGTCAATTAACTATGTTTTTTTTTTGTTTTTTGTTAAAAAAGTTATTTGGACATTTTTTAAAACAAAATCTAAAATCTAAGTCTTTTTGATTTAGTTTGAAGGTTAATTCACTTCTAAAGCTTGTTTTTTTTAACTTTTCTTGTCTTATTAGGTTCACTTATATGAAATTGCTTATTTTTCATGCAGTCAAATATGTTGAATTAATTATGAAAATTGCTTTTCAAACTTCTAAAAAAGGTAATCAGACCTTTAGAATAGCTTAGAATTAAAGATAAGCTTTGAAAACTTGAATTTCAAATCTTTACTTTTGGGAATGTTGGGTTTAATCATTTTGTTACGGATTTGGTGGTCAGCAGATGAGCAGGGCCTGCATAAAGAAGCCGAGCAATTATTCCGAAAAGTTGTACACATTTTTTTGGGACTATTCAGCTCTGATTTGTAGTAAATGACAAACAAGCCGGGAGGATCTGCACGACAATAAATGTCACAAGCATAAGCCACGAAATGCATCCAATTTAGAGCATCTTTTATTGAAAAGCCTTCTAAATTGATACACATTCCACACTACTGAGAAAAAATGTCAACTACTTTATTAACATTATTTTTTTTAAATTTCACTTTTGAAAAAATGATGTTTTTACATATATTGATTAATTGACTTTACTAACTTACAAATGCAACATTTATTACTATTACACGGTGGTTCAAAAAGCCATTTTCACGCTCATGTGAAATTCCGCCAAATCGCCAAATTCTCATTTTGACGCCAATTTTCAGATTCTTTTTGGGAGAGCTTCTTAGCCATGAAAATAGCTCAAATTAGTGAAAAATGACAGAAAAGAGTTGAAATTCATCTTTAAAATGAAAATTTGTTTGAAAAAGTTTCCATGAGGAAAAACAGTAGAACAGCAAATTTTGCCTACTTTCAGGATTCTATAACTTTCCTTTGACATTGAATGACATTTAGATATTATTGCTATCATGATAATCAGACCCCATTTAATGATTATTCATCAAAATTGGCTGCGGAAATGTGCGGAATTGGGAGCTCTGAAAGTCAATTTTTAGCTTAGAGCCCTATGAAAATTGACTTCGACGATTTCGCGAGTTTTTTCCCCGTGCGCGTCTAGAAGGGATTTTGAACCACTGTGTATTAGTAATACAAATTGATCAATGTTCAATGACGAATAAATGTAATTTAAATTTGATGCATTAAGAAAAACATTGTATTAATAATACTTATAGAAAGTGTTCAATTAATGGATGCTACAAATCTATCAAATCTATCTAACAGTAATGACGTCTTTGTTAAATGACACCCTCTCATTTGACGCACTTTTTCCAAATGAAGCTAAAAAGACATGAAAAGGAAAAAACAACCTGGCCTCATCTCTGGTTAAGATCACTTTGAAACATTGATTGGACGCAAAACTAAATCAAAGGATGAAATGAAATAGATGAATTTGGGTTTATGAATTTTGCACAGCGAGCCAAAAAATTGAAACATGGCTGATTATCCAATTTCATGCTTGGTTACCACTTTTCTGATGCTCAAAGTTAGAATGTTGGAAACTCCAATTCATAGTCTGTTTACTTTCTTCTCCACGGAGAAACATTATTTATTGGAATTTCCAGCAAATAATCATACCTAGACATCTCTTGACTGGCTTGCTGGCACGTGTAATAATGCCTTTAAGCCCTGCTCATCTATGCTCATGTCATGACTGCACCTAGTTTTATGTTTGAAGAATGCTTTTCCATCAAATGAATGAGAATTGACTCTCGATTGTTTCCTGTAAGTCATGCTCTCCGTGCTTTGTTTTTAAAAAGTACGTCAACTGATCTAGTGTCATCTAAAAAAGATTACATATTTCTTTATTTTTTATAATAATTAAAAATTGTGCAAAAACATGCTTTTGAAGTGTTTATGTTAAGCTATATTATGTTATGTTAAATATTATGATGAATTGCAAAAGCACGTATGTCAAAATGTTTTTAACTTAACTTTCAAAATTTTTTGTTTATCCCTTCAAAGCAGCTTAAAAATGTTCATTATAACCATCAAAAATAGTATTTTAGTTACTACTTTGATAAATGTATGTCATTGCACGATTAACATTAAAATATTTGAAATGTCGCATCTTGAACCTATGCAAGATGGAAAGGCTGGATGTTGATAGATGAGCAGGGCTTAAGCTCATGTCCATCTCTCTCTTGTCTGAGGCCACCAGATGATATAGCTCTGGCCAAGAAGATCTGTCATTCCACGAAATGAGTTTTCGGAGTGAGACTCACTGGAGGAGGAGTTTGGCTTTGTCATCTACTCAAATGCTCACCCATTTATCATAGTCCAACTATAATAGAACAGCAACAAACTTTAACATGTTCAACTTTTAATTTTATTAATGTTATCATATTTAATATTACATTCATATTGATGCTGTCTATTGATGTTTTGAAACTGTGGGACTCCAAATTTCACACAGTGGATTCTAGGGATGCCCATACTTCTGGCTGAGATTGTGTGTCGTGTTTGGTAATAGCCCCTAATGATGGTAATAAAGCCATCCCCAAGCTGGGTTTTCTGGGCATAAGAAGCCGACCCTTGAATGAATGATGCCAGCATGGAATAAAGCTAGCGTACTGGTCAGCTGATTGTTTACATTTTCTCGATTTGACGACATTTAGACGATGTTTCTAATTTTACGACATTTTGGACATCATGATTTGTTCAAGACAAATCTTCAAGCAATGAGACTCACTTGTAAACTTGCAGCATTGACTTTCAGTTTGCTCTGGTGCAATTTTCTCTTTGCAATTGCAATGGCGATTGTTTTTTCTTGTTCTTCTTTTGTGACGCTGACAAAAACGCGTTGACTCTTTGCATGTGAAAGAGTTCATCGTCAGCTGACAACGCTGTGGAAGGCTTCAAGTTTTGAAGGTCGCGTGATTTTTCTTTAGAGTTTAAAACATGCAAAGCTACTAAAACTTTTGTTTTGTAATCATTGATCGGTCATGACGATGGGTCAGTCTCATTCATCAATTGATAACAATCGCTGTTGACTTCAAGCCCATCAAATTTCTTGCCGAGAAACTGAAAGTCAACCTTGCAAGTTGACAAATGAGTCTCATTACTTGGAGATTTGTTTTGAAGCAAGCATCATGCCGAACATGTCGTATTTGCCAAAATGTCGTCAATTGACCGTTACTTGTGATAATGACAAATGGAGGTAAAGGGAAATGAGATGAACACCGCATTAATGTAAGACTCTGTTTACATTATTGCATGACCTGGGCTTAAATGGATTTGAGCCATATATGGAATTACTCATGGTGCACGCAGAAAAACAAACAAGACCCCCCCAAAACAAAAGCAAGAAAAATCTATATATTCATAATAATGAGGTGTTCATGGAATTTATAGCATTTTGACGATGCTTTGAGTTACCAAGTTTAAAACAAATTACAAAGCAATGAGACTCGATTGTTTTAACAAGAGTTTGGTTTTCAGTTGAATTAAGTGAAATTAAGGGAACTTGTGTGAAAATGCTAATTTTTTTTTTTTTTTTGGGTAGATGAATAGAGCATGAATGCTACAATCTATTTTTTACTGATGCCCACGGGCTCTACACCTAGAATAGTAAAATGTTTGCTACTGGGCTTTATTATTCTTTTCTGGTGCCCTTCTCATCTACATTTTCAAACATTTAAATATTTTTTGAAAACTTAATTTTAAGAAAATATCAGTTTTCTTAGCTCGAAATTGAAAGTTATTATTATTTGCTATTTGATTAATTTTCAAATATTTCATTGATTTTTGTCTTGTTTTTAATTCCATAATTGGAATATTTTAGTTTTCTTTAGAGAAAATTTAAATTGAAAGTAATTATTTTTTTGATAAATGATTAATTTTATCATTAAGCCATATAGGTGAGCAGGGCATTTATAGATGACAGCAGCAGACCTACTAGATTGTTGTAAAGCAATAAAAAGTGCATTTTCGCGGCTATTATAATTACTCTGTTAAAATCTCCCACGATCTTTATCTTTGAAAAACACTTGTGCCTTTCACTAAATATCTTAATTTGCATTGAAATAAACTATAATAAAATAAAATTTTCATCTATGTTCCATTTAATTCCATGTCCAAAAATGCTCCATTTATAAAAATAAATTGCTTAATTTTTAACAATTGTCCAATTAATCAATTCATCTATTTTTGCATTGTATGGACTTTTAAGCTTAAAATGTTTTAAATATAACATAAAAATTCTAAAATGGATGAGATTTTTTTCATTTTTTCAATCTATGAATTTTAACTTTTTTAAAAAAAAGTATTTTTAACATAAAATTTGATTTTTAATTTTTTGCCATTTTGTGCAAAATCTCACTCAATTATTTTTTTATTTTTTGTGTTTAGAAAGTATTTTTGAAACATTTTAATTACTTCATGCTCTTTTCTAGTTATGTATTTTTTGTACTTTTTTGTCATCATCACGGCACGAAATGTCGCGAAAAGGTCAGTAGTTGATGAAAAATGGATGCGAGTTGGTTGCTTTTGTTTATTTCTGACATAGATTCTTCAGCGCTGCTGCACAGTGGAACATTTTCTTTAGCTCCGCGCGCATACTTTTTTCTTTTGTGTGTGTGTGTGAATAATAATTATAATGAAGATGATGATAAGGGAAGCTCCTGGCACAGAGCACATTTTTTTGCACATTTACAAGACTTTTACAGCAACAGCAATGATTTTGGGCCACCCTGTTTTTTCAAATGGTGATTTTGGGCCACCCTGTTTTTTCAAAATGGTGATTTTGGGCCACCCTTTTTTTTTCAAAATGGTGATTTTGGGCCACCCTGTTTTTTCAAAAGGTGATTTTGGGCCACCCTGTTTTTTTAAAAGGTGATTTTGGACCTTACTGTTTTTTAAAATGATGATTTTGGGTCGCCCTGTTTTTTCAAAAACTCATTTAGAGCCACCCTGTTTTTTTGATAAAATGCTTTGGGTCGCCCTGTTTTTTGAAAGGATGATTTTGGGCCGCCCTGTTTTTTTGAAAGGATGATTTTGGGTCTCCCTGTTTTTAAATAAAATGGTATTGGGTCGCCCTGTTTTTTGAAAAGGTGATTTTGGGTCACCATGATTTAAAAAAAAAAGTGATTTTGGGTCGCCCTGTTTTTTTGAAAGGATGATCTTGGCTCACCCTGTTTTTTCAAAGATCAACAACAACCAGATTTTTTGGGGGGCAAAAATGTGTGGGTGGTTTTTTTATACAGAAATTAAAATATCACTAAAATCACCAAACAATGCCTTCGTTCAGCGGGTCGGAGAAGTTGTTCGAATTTGAGGCCGAGCTCGACGAGTTGTTGGTGGAATTTTGGCCCGTGTTGCTGTTGTTGACTCCTGTGAAAAAAAAGATTTTTAGCTTATTTTCTTAGTATCTATTTTTTTCAAGTGCTTTCAAATTGGGCTTTCCATTTTTGGAAAGCTGATTTTACTTTTTTCATTGATTTTAAAAGTTTCAAAAATACTTTTGAATCTATGAATTCTTGGCTAAAAGACCAACAATAGTTTTGTTTTGGTTTTTCAGCTTTCTCCCTTCCATGTTCACGAATTAAATATTGATCAGCAATTTCAAAATTCCCCAGGCGGATTTCAGATAGATAGGGAACTTTTGATAAGAAAACCAGCACGCGTGGCTTTAATCAGCTGAGCAAATACAAAAACTGCCCTAAGGAAATTGGCAAATAAACTGATTTGCACGCTGGGGGAAACCAGCAAAAAAAAAATATACGGCTTCATTATTTGTTCTCAGTTATCCAACTTTTTTCTGACGAAGGAAATAATTTCTGTCGAAGAAACCAAAAGTAAAACTGAGAGGCGAAAATAACGACTCATTTGAAATAAATGTCATTTTTTGTGTCAATTTGCTCCAGAAATGTGATTTGGCGGGATAAATTGCAAATGTCGTCAAAACATCGTTGCAGGCAAAATTTGACGATGTTGCATAGATGAACATGATATTAGATTTATATTCCCTTTATGACGCAAATAATACGTAATTTTACATATTAAAGTTTTGGCAAATTTTGATGATGTTCCATAGATGAACACCACATTAGCTTCTACATCCCTGATTGGCAAATTGATCGAGTGTAAGAGCAAACAACTCCATTATACACCGTGGTGATCATGTAATTGGATTGATTTACTCACAACAAAGGAGAAAAGAATCAATCACATCCTATAATGCGGTGTTCATCACATTTGACGATATTTATTTATGCCCAAAATATTGAAAAACTTACAAAACAATTTGCTATGACTTTTGCGTCAAAATGCGATAAAAAAGCTAATGCGGTGTTCATCTATGAAACATCGTCAAATTTTGAAAATTCGCCATATGCTTTCAAATTTAGGCGCCAAATTACTGTTTTAAGGTTAAAAGATAATGTCATGTTCATCTATGCACCAAAGTCAAATTTTGCCTAAAACAATGATTTGACAACACTTGCAATTTTTCTCGTCAAATCACATTTCTGGAGCAAATTGACGCATAAAAAGGATGTTAATTTCAAATGAGTTGTTACTTTCACCTCTCAGTTTTTCTTTCAGTTTCTTCGACTGAAATTATTTGGTGGCAAAAAAAGTACGTTATTTTGTCGTCCAACTCTGATATGTTGGGAAACCCAATCTGATTTGCATCTGTCGATTTGGCGGAAAAAATCAGAATTGTCTCTCACCTGGATTGGGCTGGAAATCATTGGGACTAGCACTGGGGGGCTGAGCAGATGGCTGAGAGGTAGGAGGAAGATCCCCCATGCTGGGGAAATCTGCCCCACTTGTGGGGGGCGGAGGCGGGAAATCCGCCCCTCCGCCCTGACCCGGGGGCGGGTTCGGGCCCATCCCCGAGGGGCCATTGCCATGCATTGGAGGAAGTGGTTGATCCATATTTGGTGGTGGTGGACCTCCTGCATTTTAAATTCAAATCAAAACAGTTCATTGATTTGAAAAAATGGAAAGCCACAGTCAATGTGAAGGGCTTTCCAGTTTTGCATAAAGCCATTATTTATATTTTTCAAAAAAGTTTTTAAGCTTTCCAATTTTTCATTGGCTTTCCACAGCCTTTAGTGGCTTTCCTGGAAAGCTTTTTCAAGTCTAATAACTTTTTGACCTTCCATAGAGCTTTCCAATGTTACGCCAGCTTTCCAAAATTGTTTGTAAACTTAAAGTAAAATGGCTTTCCTGGAAAGTTTTTTCAAGTCTAATAACTTTTTGACGTTCCATAGAGCTTTCCAATGTTACATTAGCTTTCCAAAATTGTTAAAGTAAAAGGGCTTTCCAAGAATTTTTTGACTTTCCAGTCTCCAAGCTTTCCAATTCAACAAGTATATATAAAATTACCCATGAAGCCCATGGGCCCAGGAAAGAAGCCGTCCGGAGGTGGTGGAAAGTTGGCTGGATAGCCACCGAATTCATGTGGAAATGGTGGCTTGTCATGAGGGCCAAAGTAGCCGAAATCGTCGCCAATCAGTGGGAATCCTCTCCTGCCACCCTTGCCAGGGGGGAAGAATCCTCTGGCTGCCATCATCCCACTTGTCATCTGCTTCATTCTCCTCTCTTTGCTGCGCTTGTTTTGGAACCAGACCTGCAACATTGTCATGCGATTAGTCCCATGGGGTCAACCAGCTGCTGGTTCCAGCCACAAAAGTGGTGGCTTTCCAAAAATTCTCCATAAAAGCTCGAGCTTGGCCATTAAGTAAAATGCAGTAACCGCAAACTGCCAGGTGGTGAAAGCACGTGCCCGGCTTTCTAAAAGCTTTTTTTAGACATGTTTTGACGTGAATTGAAAGTCATCGGTTTTTTTAATCGCTTATGATTCAGAGCATCTTGGTTTGGTTTCGCTTTCTTCCAATTGGATTGCTTTTGGAAAGCTTGATGATCATTGGGCAAAGATTTCCCTATTGAACATGGGTGAACATGGGATGTGAAAATGACGCTTTGACCATGTTCAATAGCGTTCAACTCAGGAAATAAAGAGATGACATGACCGTAACACTGTTACTGATGCTTTAAGCAGATAAACCGAGACAACGTTTCTTAGGCATTTTATTGTACCGATTGAGTCATCAGAACTGGGTAAGCGCTATGGCCAATTCAGCCGGTTTATGTAGTGCAGCCTGCAGATCATGGCTCAATCGGCTTTTTTGACTATAGCCCAGTTCCAGCGAGGAAAATAGTCAGGAGACGTAACTTGACTTTTTAGCGTAGTCAGGTCTCAGCTAGCTCAGCTTGACCTGACTTAACTTGTTAACCGAACTATCCTAAACTGATCTTCCTAGTAGGAAACTTTGACTTTAAACGTTCCTTTTTAATCGCTCATGATTCAGAGCATCTTGGTTTGGTTTCGCTTTCTTACAATTGGATTGCTTTTGGAAAGCTCGGTGATCATTGGGCAAAGATTTCCCTGTTGGACATGGGTGAACATGGCTTACCTGAATGACTCTCATGCTCAATCCCGTCTCTTTGGCCAATTGTTCGCGAATGTGTCTGGTGGGCTTTGGCGTCTGGTTGAAGGCTGTCTTGAGCACTTCCAGCTGCTTGGCCTTGATGGTGGTGCGAGGGCCCCGCCTTTTGCCCCCCGCCCCATCGTCAGCGCCCTTGCCATCATCGTCCCCGCCCTTGAGGTCATCATCCATGTCGAGGTCATCCTTGTCCAAGGAGTCCTTGTTGGGTGAGACCAGAGGGACCGCGGCTGGGTTGTTCAACGAGTTGTTGTTGGCCTCATACTTGTTGGGGGTCGGGGTCAGGGTGTGGGCTGAGGAGGAGGAGTGGTCAGACATGTTGCCCGGGGTCAAGTGGGGCGGGGTGGCGCCCATGGGGTGGCCCATCATGGGCATGGGCCCACCTGGCCCATGGTCCAGCCCAGGAATGGACACTTGCTCATCAGTGTCATCTTCCTCATCAGAGAAGGACATGTCTGCAAAGAAAAGTTTCTGTATTGTAGAATGCTGTGGATTTTACTTTTTTGAAAAGACATGATACATCATTACTTTAGTTAATTTAGTTGAAAATTGGAACTTGGCTGTGTAAAGTAGCAGATTTCTGTGATTATACTATGTTTTTGATTTTTTCATAGAACTCTGTGGATGTCATTTTATGGTGTTCATAGAGCTCTGTGGGTTTCATAATTGGACAATTACAATGGATCACTGTATGCATTTTACCCCTCTATTCAGCCACAATCACAACTAAATTTGCTTATGTTGAGAATTTTTTTTAAAAAAAAAAACATAGTAGACTGCTGTGGATTTCTGTGTGATTTTGAAAACGACCGTTGTTGTCACCAAATTGAAGCAGCAAGTGTCTGCTGAAAAATATAGCTGTTTTGCTGGCCCATTTTAATTAGTAAGTGGAGAAAGTTGCTAAACTGCAAGGGGTTAAAGTAATTTCAGTGCTTTAAGCCCCACCCCCCAAAATTTGTGGCCCCCCGGAGTGTTGAACCCAAGGACACAACAACTCCTCCTTCTGGTTGTGTGCCTTAAATTGCCTGGAATTTCTCTGCTGCAGAAGAAATTGGAAAATTGGAGTACCCCACTAGCCCACTTGAGTGGCTCTCCTCACATATGTGGACACCCTGTGGTCCTCAGTAATGAGTCTGGCTGTTTTGTTGACTTGTTTATTGCCAGAGGATTAATGAGTACTTAACCAAGAGTGGTGTTGGTGAAAAACCACCCGCTTGGAAATCATAGACCATGTGACAAATGCAGCGAAAAGAGCTGGTTACATCTTTCAGCAAGTCAAAGCTTAAAAAGTTTTTTAAATCATCCATCAACCCTGATTTAAAAAAAAAAAAAACACTTTGCAAAGTGCGTTAAAATTGTTAAGCCTAAATTATAATATAGTTAATGATTATGTAAATTAAATGTTTCATGTTGAGTTTGACGGCATTTTCAATTGGAGCGTGTCTTTTTCAAAAATATTTAACTGCGTCAAAAAGCTCAAAAAAGCAATTTTGAACAAACAAACCAAGTCTCATTGGAAGTTTTCCTCAATGATACAAGTTCACATTCAAGAAAAATTTGGTTTTTCCTCATTTTATGAAATATGAAGAGTGTGAGATTGTGGGGGGCGGGCCTTCGCGCCCACCCCCAAGAAGAATGGAATTGCATATTTATTGGGTGAAAATCAATTTCCTTTTGGTTGATCTGCCAAATTGGCAACTGATAAATAACATTTTGGAATTGAACTGAAGAGCAGATGGCTCCATCTTGTGCACTTGTCATAGCCAATGCTTGTCATCTCCACCACTACTAAATATAAAGTTAAGCTTCTGATGAAAAACAAGTGAAATATGCTTATGAGAGCGAGCCATTTTTGGTCTTCCACAACAGCAATAGCAGCAGATGAGCACAACATCTGTCACAGTTTCATGCTCAGAGCACATTCAAAAAGACCGGCTCATCTGCTAGATGACACATTCTTTATTATGAAAAAAATTGGGTTTTTCCACTGATGCTACTTTTATGATTGGAACTAATTTGCAGCGAGGCTTGATTTCTTTATTAGAAATTGCTTTTTCTAAGCTTGGAAACGAAAACTTTTTTATAGATATTGCCGTCAAAACATGTTTAGAAAATATAATTACATTTTCATTTTAAGAAAATGTATTTAAGAGCTATTTTTCATTGCAGGAATTTCAAATTACTATTTCGCACTTTATTATTTAGGTTTGAAAAAATAATGGTTGAGACTGGATTTGTCAGTGTCAAATTGCTTGGCTGAGCTTGCAAATGAATATTTTTACATAGATGATCAGGGCTTGAATGTAAACATCGGTTGTGGAACAAAAGAGTCAAAAGTTGCCCCCTTTCACAAATTACTCTAGTTGGCTGCTATGGGATCATCTGCCAAAGCCGCCATAAAATATCACCATGACCCTTTGTTCTTCTTGAGAGAGAGAGAGAGTTAATGCCAGCAGCTTTTTTCACCACTCCACTCCATAACAAAGAAGTCAATCAATTGTCTCAAGCACACACCTTCCCAGGCTATTTAAAAGTATGTCTCCTCCATCATGAGAAACATGTCTAAACATGCCGAGTAATGAGGCGATGACTTGCAAAAAAAAAAGAGCGTACAAGTTCGATGATTTGTTTTGCATGCGTTCATGGATGGACATTCCGGATGGAATTTTGGTCATTGGTATCTGCGCTTTTCTCCAGACTGAACGAGAAGCAAAGGCAATCTTGCTACAAGTGCTTGCAGTTGTTGAAACAATTTCCTGATGCGATAGCATCAATGTACAATGTCTTGAACGTTCAGCTCCGCCCTCTCCATTATTCTGTATGACGATGCTAGATCGTCGTGAGACTTCACACCACGCCAGAGATTGCATTCAAATGCAGATTATTCGTGAGCTCAGATCCCTGCCAAAGATAAGCAACCCTTCTCCTAGGAAACTGCGATTGGCTGAGCATCAAACCAGTTTCTGAACACCCTCCAACCCATGGCTGATGAACTAATGTAATTGTGCACACTTTGCTACATAACCTAGCCCAAGTCTCAATTAGATTAGCAAACGGGCATGGGTAAGTGAGTGGCAAGAAGGTGGATTGGATCCTGTTCCAATCACAGTTTTCTAGTGCGGTGATATGGAGGGACCAACACGTGGGCGCCATTATAATAAATTCTTGCCTTCATCTATTCCCATCACCTTTACAAATGTTTTGCCTCACGAAACTCCTCTTCTTCCTTCACACAGGCCAATATGGGCACCAAGTGCGGTCAAAGGCAAGCCATTATGGCAATAATTTGTCTTGGCGTAATTGACTTGTAAATTATGAGGCAACGATGCAGCACACTTGTTAATTCATTTCTTTGAGCTCTCTGTCAGTCTGGAGCTCGTGGCAGCATCCAACTTTTCAATTTCCACCACAAATGTCCATCCATGTAAGTCATTAAAAGAAACCTTCGAGCTTTTCACCAAAGCGAACATTCCCTCTAAGAAGCGTTGTCTGGTATAAGAATCCCATTTTGGAAGACACCTTGTTGGAAGGTAAAAAAGGGAGAGAAATGGTGCTCATTTCCATTAACTCCAAAAGGAGTTGTGTGTGTGTGCCATCAGTCAATGTAAAGTAAAACATCATTTTCCCAAAATGGGCAATGCAATGGTGGCTCCCTGCTTTGCAACAAATAACAAATTTCTCAATCTAGACCAAAATGTGTGCAGTAGGGCACAGTGATGTGGAAAAGCTCTTTGGGAGCCCCCTGGTGAGGTGATTGGCCATCCTGGGCTGTAAACATGCTCCTGACTTTGAGAAAATTCGTTCAAGCATCCCTGAATTATGACAAGGCCAATGCATCATCTACGCTGAATTAAAGCCACAGGTGGTGGCAAGAACACTGCTACCAAACCTTGGATGTTGCTCTGAAGACAAAAGCCCAGAATTGGATATCTTACATGAAATGGTTGACGCACTTTGATATCATTAACAAGCAGAAAAAAGCAAGTGGATGCAAACTAATCAAGTCTCATTCATGATTTGTTTCAATTGAAATTTTTTGTTGATGATAGTTATGGAATTATAGAATTATAGATTAGAAAAAGTCAATTTTAGTTTATATTTTGAAACATTTTGAAGGACTGCTGCTGTAGAATGCTGTGGATTTTGGTGGCATCGTCCATTGCACAAATGGTCGATGCAAAGCTCAGGCTTAGTGGGAAGCTGCCATAAAAAATGAGCAATAAAGCTTTGGCCAGCTTTAGTAATGATCAAAAAATAAAAATATGTATGCATAAAAACAGTTTTATGTGTATATCATCTGAAAGCAATTATAAGCAAAGTTGCAAAAACAAATCAAGTATCGTCAGAAATTTCTTTGGACAACATGAGTTTTGTATTTAAGCGAACAAAGTTTCCCTTTATATTTTATGGCTTAAAAGGTCGCTTATTTCATAGAAGGTAAAAGTTGAGGTCACACACGTACATAGTTCACTTGCTACTAAAGCCCCGTTCATCTACTGTTCATAGCTTATTTATGTCGAGCAATAATAATGCTTGAAAGTGTTTTAAAATTATCGCTTTTTGTCATTTCAAGCCATATTGGGCCGAGAAACCAATAGGAAATCCGAGGAAATTTGGCTGAATTGGCTCTCAAAGCTAAATAATTGCGCTGTAACCTTACTAAAACTAATAGTATGACCAGATATTTGGCTTTTAAAGCCAAACCAACCTCATTTCTTGGTGATTTTCCTCAATTCGTCGAGCTCAAAATGGCTTGAAATGACAAAAAAAGACAATTTCTTCGCACTTTCAAGCCTTTTGCTTGGAACCTCGAAATTTCGACCAAAACATAATATCGTGCAGGTGAGCTTGGCATTTATGGAGTGGAAGAAGGCATCTATAATGCATGGGAGAGGTCACACACAAAGTTTGCTACTGTAAAAGAACTGGTGCAAAAAAACTTTTAGCTCGTTCTTGTTCATTCGACCTGGCTCTTGACCTTTTTTTCGACTGTTGTCGACGAGCAATGCATCAAAACTATAGGCGTGGGAAATGAAAATCCTGTCAGCAGCAACAACTCGTTTTGCCATGTCGGCTTTTGAAGAAAAAACTCTAGTTTCTTACATCAAAAAGCATTGCCAAGCAAATCAAGCCCAACTAATCAAGTCTCAATTGACATTTCTTTACATCAAAATTTGTTTTCGTTACAAAATCCTTGAAAAGTACGATACTTTTTACTTTTATTCTCACTTGCAAGCAGTGGAAAGCCAATAAAGTCAAACTAGTCAAGTCTTATTAGATGTTTATTTGCATTAAAAAAATTGCTTAAAAGTACGATACTTTTCAAAGTTAGTCACTTGCAAGCAATGGAAAGCCTTTTAAGTCAAACTAATCAGGTCTCTTTGCAAATTTGTTTGCACATTGGAAGTTAGCTTGCAAAACAAATTTGATTTCACCAACTGGAAAGTGCCTTAAAAATTCTCTGCTCTACCATGGAAAAGGTTGGAAAAGCTAGGGATGTCTTGCAAAGGTCCTGATTTGCATAAAATGGTGCTGGAGGTGATTTAAAGAAAATTCCCCCTCCTTGGCTTTCCCAAAGGAGGGAAAGTTGAGTAGTGTGGAAAGTTTTACTGAGGCCAGAATAGCTTTTGCAAGAAAAAAGTATGCAGTAGAGATCACTGCTTCTTTTGGCAAGAAAAGAAAGTCAGCTTCTTTTCTCCCCTCCTCCATTGTCATTTTCTCAGCTTTTTTTCCCTGCAGCTTTCCACCAACTTTCCACTGTGGGGAATGTGGACTTCAAACTCTTTAATAGTTTTTGTTATTTTGTGCTCATTATGTTGAAATCTGGCCTTTCTTGGCTTGAAAAGTGAAAAAAAAAAACTATTGAAGATTCACAGTGCCTTTTATTTAGTCCAGCCTTCCACAGCGGGAATTGGAATCCAAAAAAGGACCTTTTTTCATACAAAGTAATAAGTCTTAATATGACTTTAATAAGAAACTTCCTAAGAGAATCATAAGACTTTATTTAAGCTTTTCTTAAACATGCAAGAAAAGTTCTTAAATTAATTGGGCCTAAAGTTTATAAAAAATTTGAAAATAATTTAAAGTATTTAAAAACTTATTTGCATAAAGTTTAAGTATATAAAAAAATAATAAATGATATTCTTGTTACTTTGCTTTGCAAAGTCTTAAATTGACTTTTGTAAGAATACAAGAAGCAAAGTCCTAACTCAATTTTATTTTTTTATTTTTTTTTGGTCCTGCCTTCCACAGTGGAATTGCAGGTTTTGGGTGTTGCATTCAATGTAGAAAGCTGAAAGCAAGGCTCTGAGTGGGGGAAAAAGATTCTTATCTCAGATATAGCTTTCTTAGGAGAAAGCTCCCAACTACAAAGGTGAAATGGGAAAAGAAAATCCTTCTTGACCTGCCAAAGCTAGCCAGTCTTTTTTTCTTGCTTTAAAGGGAATTTTTCATGTTGGCATGCCATGGCAATGCATTGAGACAGCAGCAGCAACACACATACTACACACAGAAGTAGTAGTAGCATTGCATGAATTTTTTTGTGTCAAAACACACGCGATGTCTATCCTTCTGTCAGTCAGACTGTCCAAAGGTAAGGTAACCCCCCAGGTTTTGTGGTTTTTTGCACCTCAACTGCATTCATGTGGTCAGCTGAGCATTATCACAGTATGACTTACAAATTAATGCAACATTTTGTACTTGCATATCAATCTAACTCTAATCTTTCAAGATATAGTACAAGAAAAGTTACAATATACTACTATGGTTATAATGATTGATAATTGATTATAATTTGTGAATGACGATGATGAACATCACTATGTTTGAAACAATTTTGCCAGAACATTGATTTGTCAATCAAATGATCAATATATCTTTATCGATGTTGACTTCATTGATGCCTCAGAACATACTATGATGAAAACTTTAAAAGACGACAAATGGCGTCTGGACGATTTTTCAACCAGCAACAGCTGGAAGTGTCAAAATGTTGAGGTAAGGACCCTAAAAGAACAGAAGAAGAAGACAATGATGATGATGTGGCAATCTGTCTTGGAATTTGGAAGCGAACAATGGGAAGTTCGCTTCATTCCACGGGAGTTGTTGTGCATGGGGTCAACCTCTTTTAAGCGAAGGGAATAGGGCCAATCTCATGTGGAGAATAGGGCAATTTTTCACGCCCCTTACACCAGAAACAGTGAAAATTCCTCCTTATCCTTGAAAATATGACTATTCAAAATAATTGGGCTTCAATTGCAGTTCTCGACAAGTTCTCGACTTTAACAATATTGTTGTGTGTGCACTTGTCGAGGTTTAAAGTTTGGCATGTCAAGTCACAATTAAACAAACTTTCTGACCTCAATTTATACTATTATTGTACTGTTTCCCTCCTTCTTTGAGAAGCTGATTTTCTGGGAGATAATTGCAAGTATTTTTTATGTGGTAGCCTCAAGGCTTCTTCTTCACTTTTCTATTGATGACTTCCCATTTTCTGTGAGAAAATGACAAATGTCTGTTTTGATTCATTGTCCATGTAAATTGTTGCAATTATTCTTCTTTGTTTTTTACCCCAGAATATCATATAGCATTTTCTGTACCATGTTATAATCATTTTGTCAACTTGTCAAATGTGACATTTCTCCCCTGCTTTTTATCATTAACTTGACTTTGGTCGCATCTTGCCACATGACTTGAATATTTATGCAAAAAGTTTTATTTTTTGATGAAATAATTTCAATTCCACTCAGTTGTTTCATAAATGAATTGTTAACTTACAAATCATCTTATTAAAGTAAGTGAGATGATTTTTAATGATGTATGCAGTATTGAAATGAAACTTAATTTTAATAGTTAATAGTTTTTAGGCTTACCTTTATTGAGGTAGTGATCCTTGCAGACGAATCCCTCGTCACCAGGCTGCAAATAGAGAACTTCTCCAGTGGATAATTGTTTACTGCACAGTGAGCATGTGAAGCAACGAAGGTGGTACACTTTATCACGAGCTTTGCGAACAAAATCCTGGTAGTGGATTTTTTCACCACACCCTCCACATTTAGGCCCAAAACACCTGGAAAAAAAAGATATTGATTGCTACTTTTCACTCATGTCAATCACAATTGCTGACATTTCCTTTCGAGCCATGAAAGCCACTCATTACATTGCAAGCATCGCTCTTTTGTGTTGTTCGACAACATTTATTAATGAGCAATCAAGATAAATGTCTAATGAGATTGGTATGACTTTTGTCATCAAGTTTATGGAACAAATGTCAATTTCAATTGGGATAAACTTGAATGACACTTGAAGTAAGCGTCAAGCAATGTTTTTCGTTGAATTTGGATAAAATGTCGAATGAAGGCCAAACTGATAGGCAAATGTGTGGCGGGCATTGATCTGCGCCCAGGCCATGTGATGGCATGTCATACTAGTAATACCACCACTGCTAGGTATCTATCTAGATCCGTGGTTGTCAGTCAGGGACTCACTGGAGTGGAACCTCCAGATAGTCGCTACTGCTACTGCTGTTGTTGTTGTTCGCTGTGTATAATATACGTGTGGGCATGATCATCATGACGGACATGTGACTGCTTCCATGTGTTATCATCACAACAAATATGTAATGTAAACCAAAGCCACCGCATGATGGACAATTTGACACCACCGCATAGGCTTGTTCTCCAATGGATGCAGTTTTCATCGATGCTCAGTTTCAGTCTTGTGAAAGTCTAGTTTTTTACTAAGGTTCTATGTAGTAACTAGGTTAGGCACGACTGAAACTTGTAATTAATGAAAACTGCCAACATTGGAAAACAAGCCTTTTTAGCGGCTTCCAATTTATTTGAACAAAAAATATATTCGACTTATTGTTAAGTAAACATGATGGATAAATGACAATGTTTACTTTAAAATGATTGGTGTACGCCAATTCGACATTCCAGGAAATTCAACGATGAGCGTTGCTCTTGCATTATTACAAGTGTCGTCAAAGTTTGCTTTGGTTTGAATAAACATTTGCTACATAAACTTGGCTGGCAAAGTCATCTCAATTTCATGGCTTATTGGTATAAATTGTATAATTACAAATTGTGTCGACAACTCATAAATCAAGCGAGAGAGAGCTTCCAAACATGATATGAGTGGGAATATAGGTGGTTTTTATGACTGCTCGGAATTTCATTGAAAAGGGTCAAAAGTTGAGGTTGGATTTTTGCCCTGAGGGCTATAAAATGAAAAAGAAGCTCGATTGAATTTCCAAAGCTGTTTTATAGAACTATGGGATTTCAGTTTGATTTGATGTGACCAACTTGATCTGAGATCAAGTAGGATCAAGCCTTTCCTCCCCCCCTCTACAATTTCCCAACTTATTTCTACTTCTCCAGTTTTTTTTTTTCTTTTTCTTTTAGGTGTGAAATTGCTGCATCATAAAATTACAGCCAATAAAACGATCTCAAATGATGATTGTTTTGCCATTATACAGCTTTGGCCCAATTTTGACTAACTGCTGATTTGACACTGAAAATCAAATGCAGTCTTATTCTTTTTGGATCAGCCTTTATGAAAAAAAGGAGAGCAATTTGGTGAATATTTTCCCAGGGCAATAAAGTTGCAAAACTTAAAGAAATGTCTTTGATCTCACGCAAGTGGAATTATTCCCTTTTATTGTGGGCAATTCATAAGCAATTTGCATTAAAAAAGTGGAGCCATTTTTGGTCTAATAAACATACCACTAAAGTGAAAAATAACGAATGTTTCTTTGATTTACTGCAAATCATCAAATAATGAATAAATTAAGCTATTTTATTTCAATAATTTCAGTAGACTTTAAAATCTTATAATGAATGTAAACAAAAGCTAAAAATTGCTTGACTGCAGTTAAATAAAAGTCATCTGGAAATTAATGTGACTTTCATAATAATAAAAAACGACTTTTTATCATAAGTAAGTCAATAAAAAGTATTTTATAATAATGGCAAAAAAAATGTAGCCTCTATCGAATCTCTAATAAAGAACTTGCACTGAATTGAGATAAATTAATGTGGGATGATATATTTTTACAAACTATATAAATATACAAAAAATTGTAATTACCGCCTTGCTCCTTGACATACATTGCGAAACATAATAAGTGAAAAGCCATATTTATGAAATAAATCTAGCGACATTTAGATCACAAGCAAATTTGTCTCATGAGCCTGCCCTCTTAAGTGTCCCAAAATCCATTTGAAGTCTCACCGATAAAAATCATCTTTGCAGATTATCTTGCCCTCTTTAATGTAAAGTATTTTTTTTTTCTCCTGCATGCTGAAGGCAGTACAATTGGCTTAAAATGAAAGCAAAATCACTCTCAAATTATATCATTTTGTTGTGCTATCAAATTATTGAGCCTTAGCGGTCAATCATCAACATGACTTAATCAACAACTAATTGAGTAAAAAAAGCGTCATTTTTTTCAGTAATGTCCCAAAATTGAAATAGCCACCTTGGTCCTTGACGTACAATACCCAACATCAATTAAATCAATGAAATAAATCTAGCGTCATTTAGATCACAAGCAAATTTGTCTCATGGGCCTGCCCTCTTAAGTGTCCCAAACTCCATTTGAAGTCTCACTGATATAAGTCATCTTATGTCTCAAAATTGAAGTAACCGCCTTGGTCCTTGACGTGCAATGCCCAACTTACTAAGTGAAAAGCCAAATTTATGAAATAAATCTAGCGTCATTTAGATCACAAGCAAATTTGTCTCAGTGGCCTGCCCTCTTAAGTGTCCCAAACTCCAAATAAAGTCTCACCGATAAAAGTCATCTTTGCAGTACATCTTGCCCTCCTTGTAGAAGCATTTCTCGTCGAGCAATTGGCGGCACAATTCGCATCTGACACAGGCTGGATGCCAAGGCTTGTCCAGGACCTTGAGCAGAAAGCGATCCCGGATGGGCCTAAAACAGGCGGCGCACTCCACGTCTTGGGTCATGTTATGGGACCGAAATGACTCAACTCATTCCTGCCTCACACGCGTGACTCAACTGCTGAGAAGAGAGCAGCAGTAGCCGAAATTGGAGCGCGCGCGCGCGCAGCGCAGTGCGCGGAACTATTTTCTCCCCATATGTGAGAGTGTGAATAGGCCTCGGTGATCGCGCGAGGAGGAGACGGCAACGGCGCGCTGCGCCGCCAAACGCCGTTGGAGCCTCACCCGCGTTCTCGCAGCTGACGGCCGCCATTTTCTTGGGAATTATTTGATTGGTGGCGCAACTTGCCTTGCTCTGGTAGCTCCAAGAAGATGTCTGGATCAATACTTTCTCCATGTAGGCAATAAATGCAATTCTTCAGTTGCCTTGCTGCCACAGTGGATTGTTTTCGCGCATAACTGAAAAAATTATGTTTTCAGTGAAATAATTGAAATTTTTTGACTTTTTGGGACTAAAGAGCAAAATTTAATTTTGGCAAAATAAAATAGTGCAAAAGTCATTTTTGGCATTAATTGTTGAAAAAATACTTTTTTTGGGATCTTCAGTACTAGGAATAAGTCCACAGTGGATTGTTTTCGCGCATAACTGAAAAATTGGGCTTTTCAGTGAAAATATGAAATTATTGAATTTTTTTGGGACCAAAGAGTAAAATTTAATTTTGGCATAATAAAAAAGTGCAAAAGTCATTTTTGGCAAGAATTGTTAAAAAAATACTTTCAGTAAAAGGAATAAGTCTAGATTTTTTTGGAAATTCTCCACATTTTTCCTGGATTTTGCATATTTATTGGAAAATTCCTTCGGTGTTGAAGGCTGATGGATGTGTAAAAAAATCCAATTCAAAATGCATGAATTTCACTAGATGACAGCCCAAATGAAAGAAGCCGCTCATTACATAAACTGACCATCAGTTTATGTAGGAATTCAATAATCGCCCCATTCATTGCTTGCAATTCGCATCAGCATCATAACAACCACATTGATGCAGGGCGATCCTAGCGGTCATTTAGGGCAACAGTTGGGACTCTCAACTGAAGCTGCTCCATAAAAGAAACCGTTTTTTCAACTTGAGCAAAAGCTTGTAATCAAGGCCCAAGGAAATTAAAGAAATCAAACTTTTTAAAGAATTGCTTCAAGACGCATAAATAGAGTAATTTTAAATCTATAATAATCATTAGATACTTAATTTTAACATGTTTTAGTCCTGATGATAGGTTTAAGTAAAAAGAACGGAACTGTATATCATAATTGCTCGCCCTAAAAAAAGTGGCTTGACTTGTAGAAATGAAACTCGATTTTGAGCTCAACTCCCGAGGGTTTATTAAAAAATGTCGGTAGATGGCGTGTCTTTGTTATTATACTGTTGTCTATAAACCACAAAATGAAGTGATTTATGTGGTGGAATGATAAACATGAAATTTTTTTGCCATGATTTTCTAGATATTTCATGCTTGCCAAAATGCTTGTTTTGCTCGTACGACAGCTGATTTGACCGGCCTACTGCTGAGTTTGACATGTGTCACGTGTCATGTCAGCTGTTTCAGCCTCAGCATGACATAATCGCTGTTTCCTTTTAAAAGTTTTTTTCAGCAATAATTGTTGGTGAAACTAGTGATTCACATTGAGAAATATTTCAAAAGTCAAATTTGCCTGGCTGAGTAGATGAAAACTTGCAATCACTTCTGGCTGAAAATAAGATTCGACTAGAATAGAACATATGAAAATAGAGTGCGATATTGTTGCACAGATGTTGGTCAAGATATGGACAGATGTGGAGAGATTTTGCGGCGAATTTATAGCGGAATAAAAGTCTCATTTACCAGCTAATCTCAGCTATGCGACGGGGAACAATATCATTTGGCTTTGCTAGCTCAAAACTAGAGCTCACCAACTAACAAAGCTGAGAACTAGGATATCGCAAACTTCTTCATTCCTAGGGCGATCCCATATTGGAATTTGTATAGATGTTACCACGCTGAAACAATAACCTAACTTGATTAGTTGAGTTCAGCTTGGTCAAGTCGAGTTCAGTTGGTTTCAGCAAAGTTAAGCTAGCTACTTTGCTGACTTGATGTCAGCAGCCGATGAGCTAACTTTGCTATTCTCAAAAGAGCAAGCTTCATTTGCGATTCATCTGAGAACGCTTTATGTATAGTCAAGTTCACTTTGCCAACCTTACTTAGCTAAGCAAGCTAAAAGAGTGAAAAGATAAGCAAACTTAGGATCCGTTAAGAAAATGTCTGAGAACGTAGCTGGACAAAGCTCAACTTTCTTCCTTACTTAAATTGACTAAGAAGCCAATATGGGAACGCCCTACTAACTAGGTTTGATTTTAAGAAACTAGTTTACAGACTAGAGGGCGTCCCCATGTTGACTGGTAAGTCAATTTAAGTAAGGAAGAAAGTTGAGCTTCATCCAGTTCTGTTCTCAGACATTTTCTTAACGGATCCTAACTTTGCTTATCTTTTCGCTCTTTTTGCTTGCTTAGTTAAGTAAGGTTGGCAAAGTGAACTTGGCTGTACATAAAGCTTTAGCCGATGAATCGCAAATGAAGCTTGCTCTTTTGAGAATAGCAAAGTTAGCTCATCGGCTGCTGACATCAAGTCAGCAAAGTAGCTAGCTTAACTTTGCTGAAACCAACTGAACTCGACTTGACCAAGCTGAACTCAACTAATCAGGCAAGGTTACTGTTTCTGCGTGGTAACATCTATAAAAATTCGAATATGGGATCGCCCTAGGAATTAAGAAGGTGTCTCAATTCAAATATGTGCATAGTAGTTAGTGAAGTAGACCGCCAATTATGAGACCTGAATCGATCATTGTGGTCTAGTGAAATGAATGGAAAATTACTAGTGTTGACCTAGGATGACGGCCAGAAGGCGTGTTAGAACAAGTGCTTCGGAAATTCCTGGTATCTCACCATTATTTTGTGATGAATGAGGAGCAAGCATGCAATCAGAGGAGCGTACCACCATTTTTGAGGCTGTACAATATCAGGTCAATCTCGTTCTCAGCCAGATGTGAACCCAAGTTTGCATGAACTCAGCCAGGCAAATTTGACTTGGAAAATATTTTCCAAAAAGAAACACTAGTTTTACCAATAATTATTGCGAAACTCTTAATGCTTGAAAATATGCCTTGCTTTGCTTATTTGCTTAAGCTGAGGGCTGAGAATGATCCTTTTCATAATGCAGAAAAAATGGGAGCTCACTGATGCGTTTTCATTCCTGGAACTCTTACAGGTAATTTTCCCCTAGGTGAAAAAGAACCAAATTATAATTTTTTCTTTAGTTTTGCACTGATATGTGCAACTGCTCATGCAAAGCTATAAGGAAATTTATGGCTTTTAGTTTAGCCTTTACAATTATAGCAGATACAGTTGGAGATTTGTGGCTACAAATTTGGCTATAAGTTTTGTGGGCACTTTAATTACTGCTGGTTGCTGTAAATTGCTCAGAGTATCTGCGAGCAACACCCAAAGTTCATTGATCATCCAAGAAGACATCCAACCAGCTTCCAACCTTATAAGAAGCCACCGCAACAATAGAACACTGTGGACTTGAACGTGGCTTAAAACGACGTCTAAACCTTTTTTTAAAGTTGAAGAGCGGTGAAAACATGGACAGAAGATTTGTAACTTCACCCATTGCTTGCAAAGCCTCAAGAGAGGATGCAAATTAAAGTCACACATATTTTTCCAAAAACTAGTTTTTTAAAAGGACTCGCTTACCCCGCTGTGACTCAAGGCAAAAGCGGTATTAGATGATAATGCTTTTATTGATAGTCTTGAGGGGTCAAAATGAGCGATGAATTGACGGAAAAAGAGAAAATCATGGGAAGAGCAATTAGAAAAAAACATTCAAAACAGCTGTTTTTTTTCATTCGAAAAAAATTGGCCCCTCAGGGTGATCCAGTGCAATTCAATGCAGTTGGCAGTTTATTTGGGTCCCTTTCGATGGACAATTTTGTAATGTTGTAAAAAAACAAAATTAGTTTTCGCAGTTTTCTTTCAGATGCTGGTATAAAGAAGGCCGTTTTATGGCAGTTGAATCGTCCACAGCAGGAGGTTGATAAGCCACTAAGAGGTCAGAAAAACCAAGCAATGACTACGGGGTATCGGTCGACAAATAACCAAAGCGCCGCTCATCTAAAGCACAAAAACTAGTTATTGAACTAATCTTGGTGGCCAAAAATTGGAATCACTTATGAGGCTTTTCAAGCCTTGGCCAAACTCCCAAATCTGCTGACCATGTTTTCGCCTTTCAACAATTTGCACTTTGCTCAAATTCAATGGCATTTTGCGTACTTTTTCATATTTTGTTTACTAGCATTTTAAATGACGATATCTTGATTTCAACTACTATATGAGCTTGAAAACAAGCTACAAACGACCTTTTCAATCGTTAGGTAAATACCCTAAAATTAGTATAACAATTTTGAAGTCTGCTGACTTCATCATAACTTTTATTAATAAATTATGTCCTTTTTTGAAGTGCATCATTATGAAATTGCTTTTAAAAAGTTAAGATTACTATTTTATAGTATTTTAATTTATAATTTTATGCAGGTGAAATGGGCCTTTTTTTGGCTGAGTCAGCGTCTTCTACTTTACAGTTTTTGCTGATCAAAGCCCTGGAGTAAAACGAATTTCCTTTTGTCCTCTCCCAGAAGATTTTTCCGTCAAATCACACGTAAACAAAGTTTAATTTCCTCATTTTCAATTTGCTCATTTGCTGTTATTAATGACTGCACGAGTAAACATGTCATTTGTCATTACTTCCACTTATAGTATTTGTGTTTTGTCGATTCCCATGTCAGTTTGTTACAAGTAAGTGGTTTCGCGGATTAATTGTGCAAAGATTAATTGCAAAGTAGAAAGCTCATCCCGAAACTTTTCTAATTACCAAGATTTTTCTACACATTTGGCTTTATAAAGTATTTTTCGTGAGAGAAACATTAATTGACCAACTTTTGGTAGACCAAAAAAACCTAAACTAATTTCATTGAAAAGCCACAAAAAAGCAAATTGAGCAGTGGAAATCAAGTCTTAATAATGATTTGTTTTATGTCATATCTTTGATTTTGCACAAAAATGCGATTTTTTTTTTGGGGGAAAAAAATGATTTTCTAATAATTTCCTTTTTTTTTTCTTCCCAAATCCTTGCAAAAGCAACATAAAATAAAAATAATTAAAAAATATTAAAAGTCATTAAAGAAATATAAAAATTAAAAATTATTATAAATATAAAAAATATGAAAAATAAAAAAATATTGAAAAATATAAAAAATTGGGTTTTTTTTGGTTTTTTTTAATTTTTTTGGGAAATTGGGCCGGGGTCATTTTTTGTGGCGGCGGCGGCCGGTGGGGATCGGCCCCCCGAGGCGAGTCTTATAGTTTCAAGTCTGGCTGCGAGATTAAGCTTTGAGATAGGCAATCGAGTCACACCTCAAATGAAAATCCCGACCGAGCGTCAGGAGAAATCTCTTTTGGGTACTCTGTTCAATTTGGTCGCCCCGCGGAGAAGCAATCAACTTTGGGCCATGTGCATAAGATAGCATGAGAATTGGCCGGGCAAAATTACGATTACATAATCGATCGGCTAACTTCAAACGAAGCCAGAAATGATTAGCAAAAAGAAGCTCAAATTTCAAATAGTCAAAACAGCCCTGAAAAAGCCTCAAAAAAAGTCAATTTGAAGTCAATTTGAAGTGAAGCCTTTAAAAAAGTCTAAATTCTAAATTTGAAAAACTTTTTTGAAAAACTTGAATCCTTTTTAAAAAAAGTTGCTGACATTAAAAAATAGACAAATTATGAAGTCTAGTAGCCAAAAATCTTAATTTTTTTAAAAGTATAGAAAGACTACATTTTAAGAACTTTTAGAATCCTTTAAAAAGTTGCTGAAATTAAAAAATAGCCAAAAATCTTGAATACTTTTTAGGTAATCAAATAAAAGCTAAAAAGACCCTTTTTCAAGTTTTTTTTTTTCAAAAATTAAATTAAAATTAATTTTAAGTTGAATTCATTTAAGTTTTTGCAGGAAGGGAAAAAAGTAATTATATTTAGGTTAATTTAGTGCTTTTTGGAGTGTCATTAATTTTTATAGCGCGCCATCTGGTGGTGTGGCCACTTTATTGGTCTCCGCCCCCTTAGTGGAAAATAAATGCTTGTCTTATTATTATGCAATCAAGCTGAGATTGGTAGATAGTCATCTTTCTTGGCTTATGCTGGTATGTCAAGTCACGCCCACCTTTTTTGCACCATTTTCAAAGGCCCCGTTCATCTACTATCGACCACCACAAACACTATCTTTTACAATTCAACTTCAGTTTCAGGGACTGAAATCCAATTGGAGTTTTATATAATTGTGCCTTGATTATAAAATATTTCATTTTCAATGTTTTCTTCAAAAGCACGTCAAAATACTTCAAAATGTAAAAAGAGCAAAATAGAATTCACTTCAAGTCAGCATAAATGATAAGATGTAATTGCTTAACAATATGTGACAATAGATTAAAAATGTAAGTTTATGAATTTTAACTTTCACAAATATTAAACGTTACTTGACGTTTTTGGAAACAAATATCAAGGCAATAATGCTCAATTCTTCATTTTCCCAAGTGACTTTCAGTTTCTCAAACTGATGAAGAATTGGTAAAATGAGCATCTTTTTTGGTAGATGAACGCAGCATTGCCAAAGAAAACAATTTTGCAATTAACCTGATGAATTTCTCAGCTTCTTTGCGTGCTTCACTTTCATAATAATGATAATAATGGTGGAAATTATGAGTGACATGCCTTCACGCCTTCCTACTTCCCATTTCCCATGAACAAATCATAGCAGCATTGTAATATTGAAGAATAAGCCCTGTTTTGGGCTGCTTAGTTCTTGGTCAAGCCGCTAGATGGCGCTGTGGTCAAAGCGGTGTCGGTGCCAAGGTTTACAGTGTGGATTTATGCAGGTCATTGTTGGTCTGAAGACAAAAACATGCTAATAATTGTTGCTAGTCACCCCCAGGACATGGCATTGTTGACCATTTCAAAGGCTTCAGAGGTGCCAGAAAAAAGCCGACTTCACGATAACTTTGCGCCATTATTGAAGCGTTGAAGCTCTAAAAGAAAAACTGGGAGAGGAAATGAAATTTTGACAGATGACAAGGCTGTGCCATCATGGTGAAATAATGATAGCTCACAGATCATTGGCATGTGAAGAACTTGACAAAATGATTGACACATCATCACCATCTTCTTCTTCTCTGGTACAAACTTGGTTTACTCCAAATTACCAGCTATAGACCTCGATGGAAAGAAGAAACCAAGCCTTTGAATAGATGTAAAGAAAATGGAGGTTTTCACAGAGGCTTCTGTCTGAGCGTGAGTGGCACCAAAATAAATAGAGAAGATCACCAGATTAGCTTTTGAGGATGGGGGGTGGAAAGTAATCATCCTTGACATGTCCATTGAGAATCCTCTTGTTGTTGACACATCCTCTCATGTCACCAGCATCACAACAACAACAACAGGGTGCATGTGGTCATAGTGAATCGATAAAATGTGCACTTACATGGGCTCCCCACTCACTTCTTACCCCTGAAAACGTCCAAAGGCTTTGTCGAGTCGCTCCTTTTCTTTTCATGGCTTGCATGACCTGGTTTATGTAACAAAAAGTCCATTGCATTGGAAACTTTTGCTAATAGCTATTGCTGAGAATGGCCCACTGAGCTGTTTGGCATATTAGAAACTTGCAAGAGTCTCCTAGCAAAAAAGCATCTTTCACGCTTCGCATCCTACACTGAACCGTTTCATCTGCACCGCTTTAATTAACTGGTATCAAATGGCCTGCATGAATATGCATGCAGCAGTCTTCTCTTAAAAGCATGTCTGACTGTGGAAATGGTCAGAAGGGTTTTGCTCAAGTCTCCTGCTGTTGCCAAATGGAATTGAAAAAGCCGGGCTTTAAAAATCCACTGCGGGGTATCCGCTTGATGATGTAAAGTGTGTCGGCCTAGGGCTGTACATGACTACTACTGAGCTGCGGGAAATTGTAGAAACCATCATCAGGCTACTTCACTTTACTCAAAGTCAAGCGGCAACCTCTTTTACCAGGCATTATGTTGTATCAGGAACAAAGAAAATGGGTAATTGATGGATTCAGTAGGGTCTCTGACAGCTATAAATGGAACTTTTATATCTATTTTTCATCTCAACAACCCCTCATATGGTGAAAAATAGGTGGTGAGAAAGAGATTTAAAAATCCGAATTGAAATTGCATTGGCTAGCATTGTAAAGCATTTAGAGTCGAGAAAATCATCTCTCATTGAACAATGTTAAAATGAACGCTTTAACGAATATGAACATTTCAATTTAAGCTCTAAAAGCCATACTTCTTATCAATGGTGTTTTAACTTGTCTACGACAACTTCCTTAATGTAATTCTTTATTTTGCGTTATATAGTTGTAAAGCGCTCAAAAGCAAATGATAATGAACAAATCAATGCTCTTTTGATATTTATTTGACCCAAGAAAGTTTCTGAGCCAAACAAATGTATTCACAAGTCATAAGGAATTGAAACCACTTTGTGGAAAATTTCCAATTAAAAGTGGCGACATGATTTATTTGGTGAAGTATGAAGAAGCTAAATCAAGCAGTTGCTTACTTGTTCAGCTCTCAGCATGAGTCCTGATCAATAACACGTAGATTAGTTGTGCTGAGCAAAAACTCAGTCATAATCTTACGTGTTTTCTTGCCCTCGAGCTTTTGCCCCTCCTGCTGTGGGATATGGAATAATTTCTGCCGTGGACATTTCGAATCTGCCCCCTGCTGAGATTCCAGCTCCACAAAGATTGCATGTTTTACAAGAAGACTTCTTGCAATTCAAACCAAGACCATTAAGCACAAAATGAGTTAAATCATCGATGTCTTTGGCTGGCATTTCTTTGGCTCAGATACTTCAAGGAGTCAAAGTAATCACAAGTGAGTATCGATTTCTTTTTCTATTTCTGCTTTCTGCTACTCCGCAACATTAAAGCGTTACTTTTTTAACACTTTTAAAAACGGACGTTAGAACTTAAATTACGTCATGTTTATTCCTATCGAAAGCATAAGACATTTTAACATAACTTAACCTTTAACTGAGTATTAAGTGCCGCATTGGTATAAGTTGACTTTTTAAGCAAAAATCGACTATTATGATGATAAACATTTTGTAATGCGACATGATTTTCCAGCCTCAATTTGCTTTTGGCTGCCAACAAATCTAATTGCTAATAAGAAGAGCCAATAGCTTGCTCATCTCCGATTTGTTTACCTTTTTTGAAACGGGAGACGGTTGACACGTGTTGCTCAGTATGAGAAGCTGTCCATACATAACATTAAAGTCCTATAGGAATCTCCAGCCGAGTTCGATCAGTTATGGTCGTGTGCGCACTGCAAGAGTCCACTGTGGATCAAGTCGGTTGTCTGTCTTGACCACCAAGGAATTGACACACACCACCACCATAACTTATCCCCCAATGAGTTCGCGGAAGAAAGGAAAAAAACTAATGGACTTTGACCACTAAAATGGAAAATTCAAAATAAATGAACAATAAAATTGCTTTCATTTTCAGTTTCAAAATTCAAATAATGAAAAAAGTGGTATAAATATTAGAATTCTTCGTATTAAGTATCCGGCATGGTCTAGGGGTTAGGATAGCTGGCTCTCACCCAGCAGGCCCGGGTTCGATTCCCGGTGCCGGAATCCTTTTTTTTATTTTTTAACATAATTTACAAACATAAGCTACTTTAATTCTATTTTTTTCCATTTGTTTTTTACTTTTTGCTCTAGTTTCATTAGTTTTATTTTCTTTTAAAAAAAATATTTTTTTAACTTAAAATGTGACTTAATTTACAGACATTAGCTAATTTTTCATTATTTTAATTTTATTTTTTTCCAGTTGTTTTTCACTTATTGCCCTAGTTTTTTAACTAGTTTTCACTAGTTTTTTTTTTAAAAAATATTTGAGTGTTTTTTTTTCCTTTTTTTTGTTAAAACACACCTGTTTTTGCGTCTTGGAATTTCACCCAAAAAAAAAATTACTGCTCGGCTAACAAATGGCTGGACATTTAGTGTTGCATTACCTAAGCCTCAGAGAAGAAAATTACTTTTGTGGCCAATAATTATTCCCCTTTGGAAATTCCTTTGGTAACCAAAAAAGGCCAAATTGAATCAAGATTAATTGGGATGATAAGTGAGATTGCATAATGATCATGCACAACAACTTCACTTTTTCGGAAGGTGTAATCAGCACCTGAAAATTACAGTGCAATCTTGTCTTTTCACTCAGCCCCAAAAACTCGTTAAATCGCAACTACTTGTTTTCCTTCTCAGTTTCTTCTTATGCGGCACGCGCGCGGGAAATTTAATTTGCTTAACTACCAACAAATCTTAATGAGGAATTTTTAATTTCGCCAAATCACACCTGCAAATCTGTCTATACGCCCAATTCTCGAAATTGAGCCAAATCACAAATTTTTTCACTAGTTTTTTTCCAGATCTAAAGATATGCTGGTAAAAATGTTTTTTTTTATAGATTCACTGATTTTATGTACTATGAAAGCACTACTTTTTAGGTCTAAACAAATTGTTTATGGCCAAAAAGCATTTTTTTAATTGAAAGGGATATTTTTGGTTCAAAAGCAACTTTAGGTCTAATAGCAATTTTAGGTATAATGCAAAGTTTAGGTCTAACAGCAATTTAGTTTTAAGAGCAAGTTTACGTCTCAAAGGAAGTTTAGGTCTAAAATCAAGTTTAGGTCTAACAGTAAGTGTAGGTCAAAAAGCAAGTGTAGGTCTAAAATCAAGTGTAGGTCTAAAAGTTAGTGTAGGTGTAAAAGCAAGTTTAGGTCTAAAAGTAAGTGTAGGTCTAAAAGTAATTTAGAACTAAGAGCAAGTTTAGGTCTAAAAGTTACTTTATGTCTAAAATCAACTTCAGGTCTTAAAACAATTTTAGGTCTTTCAGCACAATTGGATCTTCAAGCAACTGTAGAGTTAAAAGCAACTAAAGGTATATAAAATCAATTTTGATTAAAAAAAATTAGGCCCACAAAAAAATCAGTGGCGCCATTGGCATTCAAAAAATATAGTTAGTATATAAAGTAAACATTTATTGTTTAAAACTAGTTAAACTGAGATGGTAAATGGGAGTTTTCCAAGTTTTGCTAATGGATGTCTGTTGTGGTGAAATTGGTGAACAAATTGACAAGAAGGCTGAAAATTCCAAGAATGTTAAACTTGATGACCGCAAGACCAATTAAAGGAAATGAGTTTGACCACACATTTTTTGTTCTCTTGGACAAAAGGCAAACAAAGGATAAGTAGAGCCTCGAAAATTATGCTTGAACTTGTTCAAAATGGCCAAATTACTGAAAAAGCAAAAAAGAATACAATTTATTTATATTTGAAAAATGTTTCAATTTATCCATCAGCATCCGGCATGGTCTAGGGGTTAGGATAGCTGGCTCTCACCCAGCAGGCCCGGGTTCGATTCCCGGTGTCGGAAACCCTTTTTTTATCTTTTCTGCTAAGTGCTGAGAATTGCCTTTGGATCTTAATTTGCTGAAATTATTGCTGAACTAAAAACTACTAGACCCGGGTTCGATTACCGGTGTCGGAAACCTTTATTTATCTTTTATGCTTTAAAACCCAAAAATGTTACGACTAACATTGCTTTTTAACCTAAAATTGCTCCTAAACCAAAAACTGGATATTAGACCTAAATAGGCTCATAGACCTAAAATTGCTTTTTGACCTAAATTCTCTCAAAGACCTGAAATTGTTTTTTACCTAATTCCCAATAGATCTAACATTGCTATTAGTGACCTAAATATGCTCAAACGCCAAAATTTGCTTTTCACCTTAAATTGCTTTTAGACTGAAATTGCTTTTAGACCCAAAGTTATTTTTAGACCTAAAATTGCTTTTAAACCTGAAATTGCTTAAATTACTTTTAGACCTATAATTGCTTGTTAGGCCTAAAATTGCGTTTAGGCCTAAAATTGTTTTAAGGCCTAAAATTGCTTTTAGACCTAAAATTGCTTTAAGCCCTACAATTGATTTTAGACATATTATTGCGTTTTTGACCTAAAATTGCTTTTAGACCTAAAATTGCTTTTAGACCTAAAATTGCTTTTAGACCTAAAATTGCTTCTTAGACCTGAATTTGCTATTAGACCTGAATTTGCTATTAGACCTAAAATTGTTTTTCGGACCTTTTCAACCAAAACTAATCACTTTTGGATCTACAATTATTTTAGACCTTTTAAGAATCTAAAAAATATATCTAATTATCCCATATCAATGGCAATGAAAGGCGGCCACCTACCGGGCTTATTTGAGTGGTGCACAAAGGCGCGTGTAATTGTGAGTGGGAGTTTTCCATGGGCATGAAAAAGGGCTCCTGTGTAGCGTGGCGAAAGATCACGAAGGAAATTCGTGGTGGAATTCCAAAATGGTGAACTATTCCCACACCGAAGAAGATAAGCATCGACAATTTTCTTCTCGCTTCTTCCATTTCAGACAACATCTATTACACCCATCTTCCATTCTTGGCACCACTAAAGAGCCTTGCTCAAGGCGCAGAGATGCATTTGTCAAAATTGTAATTTTGGCAAAATTTGAAAGGTTTTTTTTGGCAGTTTTGACAACACCTTATTTGAAAGTTTTTATGGTCAAGTTAGTTAGTTTTAGACAATGTAGTTAGTTTTTGACTATTTTTTGTTAGATTGGGACAAATTCAAGGGAATTGACGACATTGAACAATTTTGACCATTTGTTCAGGCAGCTGAAAATTCATAAGTAGACAATTGACAATTTAGACAATTGACAATTTAGACAATTGACAATTTAGACAATTTAGACAATTGACAATTTAGACAATTGACAATTTAGACAATTGACAATTTAGACAATTGACAATTTAAACATTTTACAATTGACTATTTAGACATTTTACAATTGACTATTTAGACATTTTACAATTAACTATTTAGACATTTTACAATTTAGACAATTAACTATTTAGACATTTTACAATTTAGACAATTGACAATTTAGATGATTTTGACAATGGACAATTTAGACCAATGACAACTTAGACGATTGACAATTGACCTTTTAGAGAATTTAGACAATTGACCTTTTAGACAATTGACAATTTTGACAATTTAGACAATTGACAATTTAGACAATTGACAATTCAGGCATTTGACAATTCAGGCATTTGACAATTCAGGCATTTGACAATTTAGACAATTGACAATTAGGACAATTGACAATTTAGGCATTTGACAATTCGGACAATTGACAATTCAGACTATTGACAATTTAGACTATTGACAATTTATACAATTGGAAATTGACAATTTAGTCAATGCAGACATTTGACAATTGACAATTTAGACATTTCACAAATTAGTCAATTCACATCAAAGACACTTCAAAGTCCAGACTATTTGTCCAAAAATTCCTGATCTTTTTTAAAAATAGGATAGAGCAATTTTGTCTTTTTGGGGGATAGGAATAGAGTCTTTTTTCCAGGTTGAGAAATGATCTCATCTCTAGGCAATCATTGAAGTGAGCTGAGAGAGAGGCTAAAAAGGCAGCAGCACACTTAAGCATGCAACAGGCCATAAATAACAGCCAGAATCTCACAATAAATTTGGAACCTCCTCACTCTTAGAAATAACCCAACAAAAGTTCTTAAGCATACTTAAGCAACTTATTACAATTGACATTGTTGAAAGTTTTGTATATTCGAAAGAAAATCAATGACAACTTTAGTTGAACAACTATTGACCAAAAGATCAAAAAGCAATGTTAGGTCTAAATCAATTTGAGGTCAAAAAGCAATTTTAGGTATAAAAGCAATTTTAGGTGTAAAAGCAATTTTAGGTCTAAAAACAATAATAGTTCCGAAAGTAACTTAAGGCCTAAAATCAATAATAGTTCTAATAGCAGTCTTAGTTCTAAAACCAAATTGAGGTCTAAAAATAATCATAGATTTAAATGCAACTTTAGGCCTAAAACCAATCATAGTCCTAGTAGCAATCTTAGTTTTAAAAGCAAATTCAGGTCTAAAAACACAATCAACTGTTGCCCTAAAAGCAACTTTAGGTCTCAAAGCAACTTTAGGTCTAAAGGCAATTTTAGGTCTAAAGGTAATTTTAGGTCTAAATGCAATTTTAGGTCTAAATGCAATTTTAGGTGTAAGGGCAATTTTAGGTCTTGAGGTAATTTAAGGTCTTAAGGCAATTTTAGGTCTAAAGGCAAGCCTAGGTATATTAGCAATTTATCGTCTAAAAGCAATTTTAGGTCTAAAACTAGTTTATGACCTAAAATTAAAAGTGTAGAGCAAAGGTCTTAAAAATTAAGTCCTAAAGCACTCTGTAGAGTCGACATTGGTCGACATGGTCGACATTGTTGAAAGTTTAGTTGATGTGAGAAAATCAATGGCAAATTCAGTTGAGCACAATTATTGACCCCTTCTTTTATGTTGGAGCTGTCAAAATTTGCTCTCAAGCGCGTGACACTAACCATTGTCAATGTTTATGTCTGGTTTTAAAGATTTTAATCCCCGCTTCAGCCCAATTCACTCTGGGGCACAAGCATTGGTAAAAAAATCCAAACTAGCAGTTACACTTTGCTAACTGAGCTTTCCTCTCAAAGGTTCTAAAATACCTTAAAAAACATGTTAATGAACTAGTGAAAAACTGCAAAAAGCTAGTTTTGAAAAATACTTTAACTTTCAAAACTGATGTAATTTAAAAACGTGTGAAAACTAAACTGGTTGAACTACATTAAAGTTCTTTAAAAAACCAGAAAACACTTTTACAATTTAAAAAAAGTTACGAAATTAAGAACTTTTAAAAGAAACATTGAAGAACAATTAAGTCTTTAAATAAGTTATCGAAGCTCAACTAGCTTCTTATTTTGAATTTTTTTAAATTTCAACTGCGATTGCTAAAAACTGAAAAGTGTGATTTGACGACATTTCTCAAATTTCTGTTTGGTTCATCATTTGCAATGGCATTGAGCGGGTATTTTCTCAGCAAGAAAACCCTAAGGCATGATTTTGAGGTCAGTTTGCCCCAGTGTGAGCAGCTCTACTCGTATACTCAAGCGGAGCTTAAAATCAAATCCCATGTTTGGAGACACACTAGGCTTAATCCTAAACTCCCTAACCTTACATAAAAAGCATTTCATATATAATGGTTTTGAAAAAATGTCGATGATGCCAGCAGCAGCCTCAGGAAAATATGGAATTTGAGAGCTTTTGCAACCTAATCCATCATGGTCACGTGACTCTTTTGTCTTAGATTTGCATCTGCATCGAAACCTACAATACATGCAGACACTCTGGGGTAAACTGACCTCAAAATCATCCCTCGGGGTTATCGTGCTGTGTCAAATGCAAAACAATGTCATTGCTGCTGAGAATTAGCTTTTGAATTTGCTCTCGGTTGTGCTGACTGAATTCTCAGCTAAAATAAATTTACATTTATTTCTTTAAAACCGAAAATTTGATAATCATCGAAATCCGAAAGAATATAGCAATTATGTTTTTTGATGCTTAATTTATTAATTTTATTAAAAAAATTAAAATAGGTTCAAATGCCACTTATTCTTTAGAATTAGTTATTTTTAAGTCATTTTTAAGATTACAACATATTTTTAGTTTAAAGAATGTGTATATGCATTAAAAGATTGCTGAAATTATAATTTATTAATTTTTATAGGCGCTGTTTACCCGCATGTGCATATGTAACAAATGGACATGGGTGTTTACTTGACAAAATGTGGATCAATATGAATTGAAGGATGATCAACCACAAGCATTGGCGTTTTCCGATTGCGGTTAACATGAGTGAGATTGATGGCTTGTGATGGATCATCGACATTTCTCGTGGGGAACAACCAAGAAACCTTGTTTGAATGTGCAACATTTTACAACATTGCTACATTTCGCCAAAATCCTAGGCACAATTCATGTGCTGACTCCAGATTTCGAACATTTGAATCAAACATTTAACAATTGGACTCCCGCAAAAAAAAACTGCGATTGCGCTAACGTTTTAACTTACTTTTAAACACAAGTTATTATGACATTAATAATAACATTTTTGATGTAGTTATGTGAAGATTATGTGAAATATCTTTTTAAAAAGAAAATAAATTTTGATTTCTCGTCAAAAAATAAAACATTTTGTGTACAAACGCTCTTTTCTACTGCTAAATAGATTAAATACAATACAATAATTAATTACGTCTTTACACAAAAAATCGATGCTTTTTTACAAATGAATAGCAATTTATTTTCCAAATTAAATTTTTTTTAACTTAACGTACATTAATTGGTAATTTTAAAATGTCATAATTCATTAATATATATTTTTAAATATGTGCATAGTTCGTTAAATTGAGTCATAGCAAAATAGCAAATTTTTTAATGCCGTTCCAATTGCTCGACATTTGATTCAAATGTAAAAAGCTGATGTGCAGCATTCAAATTGCGACTAGGAATTTGGTGAAAAGCAAACATATCGATTTTTATTGTTCGTGACCACTCGAAAAAGCTGCATTATACGTTTGGAGGGATCAAGTGGCTCCATCTGATATCCCTTGAATCAGACACCGGCTCTCAATTGCGTCGTGATGCATCAAAAAACAGCCGGAGCCACTCAGGCAGAAACTGGCTCGCGTTTTTTTTGCATCACCCTTTGTTTTCATAGTACACTGAAACAGTGTCACCTGCTCAAAGTTGTCACAATTTGACTTAATTTGACTCTAATCAAGTTATTGAGGTGAAAATTACTCCAATTTTAACAATAAATTGATAAAACAAATTTTAAATGAATAAAACCTTGTTTTCAAATGGATGAAATTTGACTTTTTTATCATTGATGAAACTTGAATTTTTGTTAATGATGTTTGACTTTTTCTAGTTGATAAGATTTGACTTATTCAAATTCTGGAAATAGAAGAAATTTGACTTTTCAAATTCAGTAAAGAGTTTCTCTAATTGATGAAATTCGACTTTTTCTGTGATTTAACTTATTCTAATCCAGGAAATTTGACTTTTTCAAATTGATAAGATTTGACTTATTCAAATTCTGGAAATTTAACTTCTTCTAATTCTAATGAAAGAAATTTGACTTTTTAAAATTCAACAAGTTTGACTTTCTCTAATTGATAAAGACTTTTTCTAATTGATGAAATTTGACTTTTTCTTAGTTGATAAGATTTAACTTATTCAAATTCTGGAATTTTGACTTTTCAAATTCTGGAATTTTGACTTTTCAAATTCTGGAATTTTGACTTTTTCAAATTCTGGAATTTTTACTTTTCAAATTCTGGAATTTTGACTTTTTCAAATTCTGGAATTTTGACTTTTTCAAATTCTTGATTTCAATTTTTAAATTGATGAAATTAGACTTTTGCAAATTGACAAAATTTGGCTTTTCTTATTGATGAAATTTGACTTTTTCTAATTGATGTTGGCTCTTTCAAATTCAGGAAATTTGACTTTCTCTAATAAATGAAATTTGAACAGTAAATCTGACTTAATTTTGCCTTTTCTTAATCTAAATTTTTTTTTCATTTTGAATTTACAAAGCAAACAATTTATTCCCATCATCTTGTTACGCGGGCATTACAAAAAGAAGGGCTAAGTAACAAAAAAATGGAAAAACTAGTTAAGAAGTGGCGGCGTTTTTGCATTCGTCTCAAGAAGAAGAAGGCGCAAAATCTCATTTACAGGCTGTCACAAGTTTTGCTGTGCTTGATTCGAGCACTTGCTCAGCACGACTTTGACAGCTCAGCTTTTGTTCATACAAATCTGCTGCAATAACTATTTATTTTTGACCAAAGCTACTTCAATAGTTGCTTTAAATTGAAATCAAATAATGAATTATGGTAAAAGTAAGTTTTAGACCATAGTTTTAGGCATAAAAGTTAGTTTTTAGCTCAAAAAGTTAATTTTTATACTTGAAAGTTAGTTAGATACCTAAAAGTTAGATCTATGCCTAAAAGATAGGTTTTATGGCTATAAGATAGTTTTATGCTTAAAAGTTAGTTTATACTTAAAAGTTAGTTTATACTTAAAAGTTAGTTTTAAACTAATGCTTAACCTAAGCCTAAAAGTCTGGCAAAGCTTAGGACAACAAGTTAGTTTCAGATTAGATATAAGTTTTTAGACAACAAGTTAGTTTTAGACGAAAAATTAGTTTTAGACAACAAGTGAGTTTAAGACGTAAAATTAGTTTTCGACAACAATTGAGCTTTAGACAAGTTAGTTTTAGATGGAAAGTTAGTTTTAGACAACAAGTTAATTTTAGACAACAAGTTAGTTTTAGACGGAAAGTTAGTTTTAGACAACAAGTTAGTTTTTGATGGAAAGTTAGTTTTGGACAACAAGTTATTTTTAAACAACAAGTTAGTTTTAGACAACAAGTTAATTTTAGACAACAAGTTAGTTTTAGACGGAAAGTTAGTTTTGGACAACAAGTTAGTTTTTGATGGAAAGTTAGTTTTGGACAACAAGTGAGTTTTTGACAACAAGTTAGTTTTAGACAACAAGTTAGTTTTAGACAACAAGTTAGTTTTAGAGGGAAAGTTAGTTTTGGACAACAAGTTAGTTTTTGACAACAAGTTAGTTTTAGACAACAAGTTAGTTTTAGACAACAAGTTAGTTTTAGACTACAAGTTAGTTTTAGACAAAAAGTTACTTGTAGACAACAATTTAGTTGTAGACAACAAGTTAGTTTAAGACAACAAGTTAGTTTTAGACAACAAGTTAGTTTTAGACAACAAGTTAGTTTTAGACAACAAGTTAGTTTTAGTCATAAAGTTAGTTTTAGACAACAAGTTAGTTTTAGACTACAAGTTAGTTTTAGACAAAAAGTTACTTGTAGACAACAATTTAGTTGTAGACAAACAAGTTAGTTTAAGACAACAAGTTAGTTTTAGACAACAAGTTAGTTTTAGACAACAAGTTAGTTTTAGACAACAAGTTTGTTTTAGTCATAAAGTAAGTATTAGACACCACGTTAGTTTTAGAAAACCAGTGAGTTTTAGAGAGACAGTTAATTTTAGAAACAAAGTTAGTTGTAGACAACTAGGTAGTTGGAGACAAAAAGTTAGTTTAAGACAACAAGTTAGTTTTAGACAACAAGTTAGTTTTAGACAACAAGTTAGTTTTAGACAACAAGTTAGTTTTAGTCAACAAGTTAGTTTTAGACTACAAGTTAGTTTCATACTAGATATAAGTTTTAGACACTAAGTTAGTTTTAGACTGAAAGTTATTTTCAAACCAAGAGTTAGTTTTACACAAAAAGTTAGTTTTAGACCAAAACTTAGTTTCAAACTAGACACACACTGTAAGTTTTAGACTGAAAGTTAGTCAAGAGTATAAGTAAGTTTGAGATCAACATTGGGCGAAATGTAGCTAATTTAAGGCTTTCAACCAGAGATGAAGACGAAGAAGATGAAATAGAGGATTTTCCTTGGCATTTTCCACTGTGGGAAACCGCAAAAATGGCGACACACGAAAGCTCATTTGCGGCCAGAAGCCATTTCCGACACTTTACTGCATATTGCAAGAGAAAACTCATATAATAAAAGAGGAACCCTCTTCACTCTATAGGTGCACACTGGGGTAAACGCGCCCTTAAAAAAACCCAAATTTTAAACTTCCTAAATAAATCTATAATTTGCTTTTTTTTAAGTGAGTGCACACTGTGGCAATTTGTGATTTGGAAAAAACTACATTTTGGTAGGTTTTTCCCCACTGTGGGCATAAAATAAAACATTGATCTTTGACCACCAATTCCATGTATGTGCCTTGCTAAGCTCAATTTTGCTAGGGGATCGACCCGGCTTTTTAGATAAGCATTTATACATCAGATAAGCACAATCAGGTTTGGGCTTAAATGGCTACAAAGGTTTTGAAAAATATTCTTTTTTTACTAATGAAAAGACAAATAAAGTCATTTATTACGACACTTAATGCAAGTTTGGGGACAAATTGCATTTTAGGGCACTTAATGCATTTTACAACACTGAATGCAATTTAGAGCGCAAAATGCATTTTTGGGCACAAAATGCATTTTTGGGCACAAAATGCATTTTTGAGCACAAAATACATTTTTGAGCACAAAATACATTTTTGAGCAGAAAATACATTTTTGAGCAGAAAAAACATTTTTGAGCACAAAATACATTTTTGAGCACAAAATACATTTTTGAGCAGAAAATACATTTTTGAGCAGAAAAAACATTTTTGAGCACAAAATACATTTTTGAGCACAAAATACATTTTTGAGCACAAAATACATTTTTGAGCAGAAAATACACTTTGGGAGACACAGTACTCTATTGGGCACAAAATACTCATAAAGCACAAAGTACTCTTTTGGGCACGAAATACTCGTTGAGCACAAAGTACTCTTTAGGGCAAAAAATATAATTTTGGGCACAAAATATACTTATGGGCACAAAGTTCTTTTTGGGGCACAAAATACTCTTTTGAGCAGAAAATGCATTTTTGGGCACAAATTACAACTTTAGGCACAAATTACAACTTTAGGCACTTATCAATTTCTGGCACAAATCACAAATTTTGGCACGAGTCACAATTTTTGGCACGAGTCACAATTTTTGGCACAAATCACAATTTTTGGCACATATTGCAATTTTTGATTTTTTGGCACGAAACACATTTTTGTACACACAATACTCTTTAGGGCACAAATTTCGTTTTTGGGCGTAAAGTACTCTTTTGGGCACAATTTCCCCTCAAAATATGGTATTGTCCTCAAAACACACTAATTCCCACAAAATACTTAATGTAGCTGAAGTAGTACATTTGTAGTATGTTGCAGTATTTAATTTCAAGTTTGAACCACTTGCTTTCCAAAGTCATCCATCTTTTCCTTGGAGAGCTTTTAATGTTTGCTGACTTGAAGAGGAAATTTGATGACAAAATGCAAGACCAACATGCAACCACTTCAACAATAAATCTTTCTTTAGCTAGTTGGAAAATTTACATCAAACTGTATGCAGGAGTAGTTGAATGAACTTTCTCCACTACTACTACAAAAAAAACACCTGCAAAGGCGAAAAGAGAAAGCCATTTCACTATTAGATGTTATCTTATTATGTATTTTTGTATTCACCCAAGCACGAACATACATAATCAACCATAGTTGGAAATTTCATTCGAAATGTTATTTTAATAATTTATCAATAATAAAAATCATTAAGTTTTACTTCAACTTTCAGTATTTATAATGTTATGTTAGTTAGCAAAGTGTAGTATCGATATTTTTTAATTTTGAATCCTTTTGCCAAATTGACGGCTTTTATCAATGACGATGTTTCATTATTATTTTCAGTTCCTTTAAGACAAATTGTGCGTCAAAGCTCATAGGGTGAAAACAACAAGATCCTTTTTGATTTCATCAATGATTTGCGCCAAATTTTGCACACAATTGAACCTACGCTATTTGATACGGATCACTTTATATTGTACACAACAAATGTGTAGTGGAGTGTATTTGGCTTTAATTAGGCACGCTTTTGTGAGATAGCCATCATTAAAAGGTCAATAGCGAACAAAGGCTCAGTATGTAAACTGTTTTTATCCATTTATAATATTAACTGATTTTCAGTATTGACAAACATTTCTTGTTATAACTTGGAATGGTAACTTTGGCTAATTAATTTTCGGAATTGTTATTTCCTGCTAATTAAAAAGTTAAATACTTTAATACTTTGTTAATTTCTAATTACAAAGGTTATCATGAATGTTTTAAGTACAACACAGTTTGTAAAATTACCATTGCAAAGCTTCAAAATAACCTCTAAGGGTAACTTTACTAAATAACTTAATTAGTTAACCAATAACTATACCAGTTATTTTTTAACTTTAACCTTAATGGTTATTGCATGGTGTTATTTTATACAATAATTTGACTGAGAAGGCTAAAAAATAACCCAACCAAATAACCGCAACATATGAAATTACTTTGGTATACAAAACATATACAATAACTTAATTAGTTTAACAATAACTATACCAGTTATTTTTAACTTTAAAGGTTATTGCATAATGTTATTTTAAGCAATAATTTGACTGAGAAGGCTAAAAATAACCTAGCCAAATAACTGAATAAATGGAATTACCTTGGTATACAAAACTGGTATACGTACTGAGCCCATGAGTGTGTGTGTGTGTGCACCTGCATGGTATACTTTTGTAATCTGTTGGTTTCATCTTTCGACCAAACATTACAGCACTAATTTAGGCAGACATTTGCCGAAAAAGACACCAGTTCACAACTTTTTGACACACGCACAATTGATCCATCAAATGTCATTGTTATTTGCTAAGTAAATTCTCAATTCCGGAGTGGGCGGAAAGTTATGTATTTCAGGGTAACTTTTGTTGAAAAAGTTGTAGCAAATAAGGCATGAAATCAAAACTAATCCGGTTGTTTTCACAACTTGCTCTTTGACGCACAATTTTGCTTGAAGGAACTGAAAATTCAATTGAAACATCGTCATTTCTTTCCATTTAAAACACACAAACGATAAAAATCCTCTTCTTTTTAGCTTGCATTTTGTGAAGAGATCAAGCCCTTTTAAAAAATAGCACATTCATTTTTTTTTTTTTTGCGAAAGCCATTATTTACTTTTATGTGTCAAATTGCCACATGTTTTTTTGACTCAGCTGTGGCTCACAGTGCAGTTGTAGGTGAGACGCTGGTCTATAAATATGGCAAATTATTGCTACTTTTTGGTCATTTTCCCACTGTGTGCTCTCGTAGTGTTTTATTTGGTTCACTATTTCATCTCCATTCTACACTCACAAACATTGAAGCATCTTTAAAGGCATTTCAAACAAAAAGTAAGTTAACAGGATTTTCTTAAAAGAAAAAGCATTTAAAAATATCTATTTTTAGGGCTGTGATTGAAAAAATGTAATTATTGCATTGTCAGCTATTAAAACTCGATTTTACCTAATAAATAAAGAATTGAGTTGAAGTTACAACAGCCCTCGTGGCCTAATGGATAAGGCATCGGCCTCCTAAGCCGGGGATTGTGGGTTCGAGTCCCACCGGGGGTAAACATTTTTTTTTCTTTTTTCTTATTATATTAATAAATCACATACTACATATTTCAGCAAATTTGACCCAAAAGCAAAACTGAATACTATTTTAAATTCTTATAATATATAAAGATTTTTTATGTAATTTAAAAAAAAGTAAAAACTGTAAATTTCTTGTAATTTTATGAAATAAATAAAGGAAAATCATAGTTATTTTATAAGTAGCCCTCGTGGCCCAATGGATACGGCATCGGCCTCCTAAGCCGGGGATTGTGGGTTCGAGTCCCACCGGGGGTAAACATTTTTTTTTCCTCCTTTATTTCAGCTTTCCGCGAGTCCATTTGCGTTTTTATGTTGGCGGATAAAAAAAATGGGCTAAGCTGAAGCTGCAAAGTAATCTGCAGTAAAAATATCCAGGCTTGACTTTATGGCTTTATGCGTTGATGTGCTGTTCATCTGCGCGATTTTAATGCTTTTTTATTATTTTGCTTTCTCATGTATGACTATTTGACTCACATCGGCTTTTGAATTAAGGCAGATTAATTAACTACAAAATAATTAATGACTCAAATATTGATGCATAATGGCCAAAAACCGCCAAATCCACACAAATAACTAAATTACTGCAAAATCTATTATTTCAAATGTGACTCAATTACTTCAAAATCTATTATTTCAAATATGACTCATATCCATTCAAATTTGACTCAAATTCGGCTGTTTAACTCAAATTTGATTAAAAACTCTTGAATCAGAATAAATTACTTTTTAAAACTAAATCATTTTAAATCAGAAAAAAACACTATTCAGATTGACTCAACAACTTTTCAAATTCTACTCAATCCTTTTCTTGGCTCGAAATCTGTCAAATTCGATTCAAAACCTTTCGAATTGGACTCAAATCTTTGTTGACTCAAACCCTTTCAAATTTGACTCAATCATTTTCAAATTTGCCTCAAAAATCCTTCAAATTTGCCTCAAAAATCCTTCAAATTTGCCTCAATCCTTTTCAAATTTGCCTCAAAAAAAATTTGAAATTTGACTCAATCATTTTCAAATTTGCCTCAAAAAAAATTTGAAATTTGACTCAATCATTTTCAAATTTGCCTCAAAAAAAATTTGAAATTTGACTCAAACCTGGTGATTTGACTTAGCAACGAAAGTTTAAAAGTTGCGCAGTAGATGAACAGCGCATAAAGTGGCACAAGAGTTTGGCAGCTTTTTGTTTTTTCCTCCCATTTTTTATGCACGTGCTCACTTTTTCGCATGGTTGATCCATGGCTGATATTTCCCCCATTATTTTCTGGTCCTCGCGTGCGCGCATTCATTGTGTGACAAAACTGATTAGACATGCCCCAAAAGTGACACCCCATTTAAAAAAGCTTTGCTTGTTGACTCATCGGGGCCCTCCTCATCTACTTTAATTTACACATATAAAATGTGGAATTTTCCCAAATTGTAAATTGAATTGAAAAGTAAAAATTCAGAAATGTCAATTGACTATTTTTTTTATTAATTTGACAATATTCATTAATAATAAGGTCTGAAAAGTGAATTGGAATAGTTTTACAAAGTTAAAATTACATTGATATTGATACACAAAAAACTCGATTCCCATTTTTTGTTATCTGAATTTTCCCAAATTGTAAATTGAATCGAAAAGTAAAAATTCAAAAATGTCAATTGACTATTTTTTTATTAATTTAACAATATTTATTAATAATAAGGTCTGAAAAGTGAATTGGACTAGTTTTACAAAGTTAAAATTATTACATTAAAATTGATTAACAAAAAACTCGATTCCCATTTTTTGAAATTTAATTTAATTTCTAAAGTTGCAAAGTTGAGAAATAGTAGATACGCAAATTTTTGCAGAGCTACATTTTTTCCATACTTTTCAGTCAATTTGCAAAGTTTATTATGGAAGACATAATTCAGCAGATGAGTAGGGCCGTGCACGCGGGGTCATTTTGTTCTGCTCATATAATAATTAATCGTGGGAAATGAGGCGAAAAAAGAAGAAGTCAAATCGTGATGTGTGCAACACAAAATCTTGAGCAACAGATTTTCACTAGATTTCATCAAGATTGCAATTATTTTGTATGTGTAATTGCAGGCTGGAAATTTTATCAGCAAATCTTTTGATTAAAATCATTAAGGAAAATAAATTTGATTTTTCAATACAACCTTCATAAAATAGTTAATTTTTGTCAATTTTGAGAAAATATGATTTTTTTAAGTTATTTTCATAAAAATAATCTTTTTTAAATTAATGCAATTTTAATAAAAAATAATGGTGTTTTTTACTTTTAAATGCTATTTTCATAAATACATTATATTTTTTATTTAATTTGGAAAAATATGGCTGCTTTTTAGATTTGTGTTTTGACAGAAAATGCAGTTAAATGGAATACAAGATGGATGATGTAAGTAATAGACTTTATAGGGATGTACTGTAAAAAGTCCGCGATGTGAAATGTCCAGATAAAAAAAGTCCGGTTGCAAAAAGTCCAGATACTAAAAGTCCGCTCATATAAAGACCAGATATCAAAAGTCCTTTTATGTGAAGTCCCAATTTTTATAAAAGACCATAAATACAATAATATGAACCTTAATACAAGTAGATTAAAAAGTTTATCTATATCTTCTTGTGATTCTAATTTTAACTCTTGGATTGTGTTCTGCTCACGGGAATATCAAATGGTACTGATGCAATCATTTGAGGGATGATATTCTAAAGGATCCTATTATAGTTATTTATTTCGAGCTGGGGCACGTAAAGTAGGGTCATTAAATAGCTGAGCGAGGATTTTAAAATGGGAAAACTCAAGTGCAGCTTTACTAGCCCGAGCCTGCGAGGGCTGTAATTGTACGAGTGGTTTTTTTTATACTAATTATTAGTTTATTAAAACTGAAGATACATCAGACTTCAGCCCTGTTTTACAAAGTAGCCAATTTCCAATTGAACAAAGTCAGAAAAAGCGAATAAATACAGAAGACTCTTTCATTGATAAGTCAAACATTATTCAATCAAAGCAGCGTCGGTAACTTTGTTTCACAAATTAAATGCATGCATTAATGTTTTATCAAAGAATTATTATTGATATCTGTACAAAAATAGTCTTTGTAGAGTGTACTTTTTACATCAGGACTTTTTTTTACATTAGGACTTCATATATTAGGACTTTTTACATGAGGATTTTATATATAAGGACTTTTGACATTGCGGACTTTTTACAGTATTCCCCTTTATAGTAGTAGTAGTTGTACAAAGTAGCTGCGAGGTGAGATAATTGTCGGTTTCGGTAAATGAGAAAATTCCTTACTGACCGTTGAAGTAATGAGTCATCTCCCTTCCGCCGCTTTGCCAGACATCTTGGCGCCGACACTTCACACAGAAATCCCGCCAAATTGACCGGGGTCAAAAAACAAAACACAGTCAGCATCCTCTTGCACTCTCTGGACAATGTTGCAAAGCAGCGAGGTAGCTAAAAAGTTGAGCTAAGCAAAGAAAAACTGAGCAAAGCCCTGATGAGCAAAAAACTGAGATGACTAAGCAAATGCTGAGATGAGTAAAGCTGACCTGAGCTGAGCAAAGCTGGTCTGAGTAAAGCTGAGCTGAGAAAAGAGGAGGTGAGCAAAGCTATGATTAGCAAAAAACTGAGATGACTAAGGAATGGCTGAGATGAGTAAAGCTGAGCTGAGCTGAGCAAAGCTGAGCTGAGCAAAGGCTGAGCTGAGCTAATCAAAGCTGAACAAAGATGAGATGAGCAAGACGAGCTAAGCTATGGCTGAGCTGAGCGAAGCTTAGCTGAGAAAAGAGGAGGTGAGCTAAGCTATGATGAGCAAAAAACTGAGATGACTAAGCAAATGCTGAGATGAGTAAAGCTGACCTGAGCTGAGCAAAGCTGGTCTGAGTAAAGCTGAGCTGAGAAAAGAGGAGGTGAGCAAAGCTATGATTAGCAAAAAACTGAGATGACTAAGGAATGGCTGAGATGAGTAAAGCTGAGCTGAGCTGAGCAAAGCTGAGCTGAGCAAAGGCTGAGCTGAGCTAATCAAAGCTGAACAAAGATGAGATGAGCAAGACGAGCTAAGCTATGGCTGAGCTGAGCGAAGCTTAGCTGAGAAAAGAGGAGGTGAGCTAAGCTATGATGAGCAAAAAACTGAGATGACTAAGCAAAAGCTGAGATGAGTAAAGCTTAGCTGAGAAAAGAAGAGCTAAGCTATGATGAGCAAAAAACTGAGATGACTAAGCAAAAGCTGAGATGAGCAAAGCTGAGCTGAGAAAAGCTGAGCTAAGCTATGATGAGCAAAAAACTGAGATGACTAAGCAAAAGCTGAGATGAGCAAAGCTGAGCTGAGAAAAGCTGAGCTGAGCTAAGCTGAGCTGAGCAAAGACTGAGCTGAGCTAAGCTGAATAAAGCAAAGGCTGAGCTGAATAAAGCAAAGCTGAGCTGAACTGAGCAAAGCTGAACTAAATATGATTTTCCAAAAAGAGAAAATTGAAGCTATAACATTACTTTAAAAACCAAGCATTTTAATTTGTATTAGGGTTGATTTTTTTTCACTATGTGTAGTCAATAGTTCATTAATTTGAGCATTGTCAGTTCATCCTTCATTTTGAGCCACTTTTGGCACCTCATTTCCATTGGCGTCTTCGCTGATGGTTTCACGCTGTAATTGGGATTTATTTCCGACCCTTTGAGTCCAATTAATTGAGTGCAAAGCCCTCGCGTGACTACCAACATCAGTCCAGGTCTTCAATGCGACAGAAACCTAATAAATAACCACATTTCTTTTCATATTTTCAAGACTTTGATCTTCATTTGATCTGCTTACTTAGATTTTTGAGTTTTGCATCTAACTTAAAAAAGGATTTTCATAGTTTGTGACCTAACTTTGATGTGTACTAAAAGTAACACTTTTTTATTTAGGGTTTTTTTTAACTTTGAGTTTTGATCTTAGTTAGATCTGATTAAATTTTTTTTTTCAGTTTTTGACCTAATAAGGTTTTTTTATCTACTGTTTTAGAATTTTGATTCAAGTTTCATTTAAAAGGTAAATTAGGACATCTTGCGGTATTTGAACTTTTGAGCTTTGAGCTCTTTTAGTTCTTGATCTATCGCAAGCATTGATTTAGTTCAAGTTATGATTCAAATATCTAAACATAAAAAAGGATCTACAAATTATGATCTAAAAGCAATTAGTGCTGTTTGATCTACAAGCTATTACATCATTCATGTCAGTTGTTTATATACTGAAAAATTGGATCTAACAAATTGGATCTAAACTTTTAACTATCAGACTATCGAAAATTTGAATATTTTAAATTAAGTTTAGATCCTTTATTTGTGACTTTGTACAATTTCCTCCTTTAGGAAAAAATGGAATTTTGTTTTTTCCCACAGTTTTTGGGTGGGCAGACCACAACAAATATTGAAGGCTTGACCTTGGGTGAAAAAATTCTTTGTGGTCAGATGAACCAATCTTGCGTGGCGAATCAAGCCCTAAAAACCCAGAGAGATGAATGGGAAGTTCATCTACTTGATTTCCTCCTGTTGTTTTTCACATGACCGTGTCCAATGTTTGGTCTACAGGTGAACCGGCCCATTTTTGATTGAATCTTGCTGCGTGATCGCGTGTCAATTTGAGTCGAAAACATATAATTTCATTTTAAGATCTAATGTTCAATTTTTAGGATCCAATATGAAATTTTAAGATCTAACATGCAATTTTAAGATCTAACATGCAAGTTTAAGATCTAACATGCAATTTTAAGATCTAACATGCAAGTTTAAGATCTAACATGCAATTTTAAGATCTAACATGCAATTTTAAGATCTAATGCGCAAACCTTTAATATCTTGTGTGCAATTTTTAATGTTTAAGATATAATATGCAATTTTTAAGATTTTTCAAGGTTTTTCAATTTTAGATGTACAATTGTTAATGTTTAAGATATAATATGCAATTTTTAAGATTTTTCAAGGTTTTTCAATTTTAGATATACAATTTTGAATGTTTGGGACCTAATATGCAATTTTTCAATTGTAATTATCAACTTTCAAGATGCAAAATGTCAACTATTAAGACCTAATATTCAACTTTTAAGATCTAATATTCAATTATGAGATTCAATTATTAAGATTTATCATTCCTTTTTCGCAATTCATTATCCAATCTTTTAAGGTTTAATTGTCAATTTCTAAGGTTCAATTATGTAGCAGGGAGCGTGTCGGCCTACGGGTCGACCGCTCGCTGCGCGCGCTCGCCTCGGGCGCGCGGTAGTATAACGAGTAGTATAGTGTGATCATCAGTAAAGGAAATAAATTCACCGCATTGACACGTGTTGTCTGCGGCCCAAAGACTGACCTCTGCTAGCCTCCAGGCCCGTCCCCGCTTGACGTAGCCTAGATACGAGTAGTGGCTTGATAAGTCACAGTAGTATATCTCGACCTACTACAGATGGCGCGGTCGGTAGGACCTGTGATTTCATCACTCCACTACCCATTAAGTACATCCTGCCGGAAGCTATAAGTGCTAAGTATACACGATAAGTATAAAAGGGATAATAGTGCTGCTCAAATAATATCATGCTCGAGTCAACTGCCAGAACACAGAACATGAACCTACGTGCAAGCCACGAAGTAAAGAGAGATTAATGCTGAAAGCATGAAAGGCAGTTGACTATAAAAAGTAAAATAGTGGTGGCTAAAATGTAAAAATGTAAAGCTCAGACCAGAGCAAAAGGGCAAAGATCACTCTGCAATAGCTGCAGCTGCAAACAATCAAAAAGCTATCAAATAACAATCAAAGGGATTGTCCGTGAGAGCCAGCGGCCGAATGGTCAGCCCGGCCAACGCTGGTGCAAATCATTGTAGATCCTAGTTAAGCTAGGGCCGGTCAACTCACGGGCGAATTCCAACTGCAGGTGATCAAATAGTAATTGTTATGGGGGGACAATGGCCGAATGGTCGGGGCTGCTAACACCAGTCGCAAATCATTTGGATTCCAGTGAATGCTGGAGCCGGCCACCCCATGACAATGTACAAATAAAGGGGTGGAGAAGGAGGATAGAAGCTCATGACCACGTGGTGACCACATGACCGGTAGCGGATCAACAGCTGCGAGCTATCAGGATTCCACTGAAGCTAAAGCTGGTCACCACGTGCGGGTCACGGTCAAATAAACGATAAGGAGAAATGTGACACCAGCGTGGCATTTTCGGTGGTCAGTAAACAATCAATAAATGTCACGCCACAACCCTCTGCAGTGACCTGCGAGCGCGTTGGCGGATATATAAGACCGCGCTGGTGGGAAATAGCTATCAGTTCCTTTCGGGCTTTCCCTCAGTTAACAGTAATCACAACTCACTTCATTGTTGAATCGTAGACCACCATGGTAATTATAATAGCACATTCTCACAAAAGACCGAAAGCTCACTCTTCTCCCCCACGCATAGGCCCAGCCACCACAAGATATAGCTGCTGCGGTGGCCCTTGAGGTCAACCGCCAAATGAGAGCCAACGCTGCTGTTCAGCGTCGGCCTCAACAACTCCAACTGCTCCGCGAGACGGATAGCCGCTCCTTCCAGCAATGGCGGATGCATATCGAGTCCCAATTCGAGGACTCGATAGAGCCGGAAGTCACCAAGAAGATGCTGATCAAGGCATCTATTGTCGGCCTTGCGTTGGAAATGATCAATTCCATCGACAAGAAGTCGAGCAATGACGCGTACACCTACAAGCACTACCTCGACGACCTTGAAAAGGCCTTTGTGGACAAGTCGGCCCAAGAGGCCGCCAGGGTGGCATACGACACCGCCGCGCAGGGTCCCCATGAATCCGTAATGACCTGGGCGGCACGCATCAAGTCGCTCTACCTGAGGGCTTTCGCCAATGACGCACTGCGGTGCGCCAAGGTCGACAAGGATCCAGAGGTCATTAGGAAGTTCACTATCAATCTGCGGGACCCTCAGACACGTTGGCTGGTAATCGCCAGCAAATATGATACGCTGACGGAGGCCGCTTCCAATGCATCCTCCAAGGAGTGCCTGGTAGGATTAGCCGGCGGCAAGGCCAACCCCCTGGGGCAAGGGGGCATCATGCAAATCACCCAAGAGGGCACCTCAGATCAACCCGACGTCGCCAAGATCATCGCCGCTCTAGGCGACAAGGCTAACATGAGATGCTACGGCTGCGGCGGCTACGGCCATCTCAAGGCTCAATGCACCAACCAACGCCAAAACGGCCAACGAGGGCGAGGAGGATTCCGGGGCCGGGGACGTGGCGGCCGCGGGCGTGGCAATAACAATCCATACCACGCCGCCCCGCCGGTCTCGCCCCAAGAATATAATAAATATCGCAACGCGGCCATCGCACATGTGGCCAGTGCCCCCACGGACGCCTACACCTGGGAGGCGCCAAAAAACGGAGCCAGCCGGTCCTAAGGGACCGGCCATCAATGGAACCATCCATCACCTCACCAAACACGTTCACATCTGACAAGGCCCGATCATTCCTCGCCCATATTTCCAACATTAATAAATCATACGTATCTGAAGTTCCAATACGCCTCAACAACGTCAAATCAAGAGCACTCATCGACAGCGGTAATACGTGGAGATCGGTCATCTCCTCCACGCTTGCAACCAAATTGGGGTTCACAAAAAGCTCAACTTGCGCCCCTGATAGGAGAAACTGTCAACACAGCGGGCCAAAATCAATCTCTAGAAATACTCGGCGAAGTACCGAAACCATTGATGCTTCACATCGGCACCTACCCGCAACCTTTCCCATTTCGACCCGCTGTCATAGCTAACCTCACCATGGACGTCAACCTGTCGGGGCCATTCATGAAAGCCCACGACATAGACCAGCTACATAGTGCCAACTCGCTCCGCATTTCGAGGACGAATGATCAAGTTGGCAGGGGGGACACTTAATGAAAATGACAGTCGCGCAATCAACGTCCATGCCGTCTACACACGGGGCGAAACCACAGTGGGGCCAATGTCTTGTTGCGCCATTCCCGCAAAAATCCCCACCTGGGCCCGATCGCCGCACATCGATGGGATTGTTGAAGGATCAGGGGACTTCATGGAGGCCACTGAGCTGCACCCCTGGCAGCGAGCCCTCATCCGACCAGATGAAAAGGGCAACTGCGTTGTCGGGGTTATCAACACTACCGCAGAGCCTCTCATTATCCACAACAACACCCGGCACGGGCAAGTCGACGGCTTGAGGCGAGTACCCACCGTGGCCAAGCTGGCAGCTGGAAGCTACGTAGCCAAGCTCGAGGGGCCCAAACCCGGCCGCAGGGCCAGTACACGGCCGAGATGGCCCAAACCTTCATTCAAGAATTCGACCTAGAAAACAACGACATCTTGAACACCCCTCAGCTAAAAGCTCGCACCTTGGCCCTGCTGCTACAATACCAGGACACCTTCAGCCTCGATGGGTCCTCGGCCAAACCGACTTGGCCGAGCACCGCATCGATATCATCCCGGGTACTCAGCCCATTAACATCCGCCGGCGGCCCATCAACCCGCACTTGCAGAAGTCGCTAGAAGAACAAGTCCAGAAATGGCTCCAGGAAGGCATCATCGTCCCTATTCAGTCGCCCTGGTGCGCGCCGCTGGTTCCGGTCACCAAGAAGAATGGGAAGACCCGGTGGTGCGTAGATTACCGCGCACTGAACAAGGTAACCATCGTCGACACGCATCCCATTGGCGACATTCGGGATAACCTCAATCGGCTGGCGCACTCGCAAGTATTCTCTACCCTGGATACGACGGGAGCCTTTCACCACGTTCCCGTGAGGGCCGAGGACATCCCGAAGACAGCATTCGCGGCCAATCACTCAACGTACGCATTCGCCTACATGCCGTTCGGCCTCACCAACGCGCCCCGGACGTATGCGCGCCTCATCCAGCGGGTCTTGGAAGGGATCCCATACGACATTGCCTTGCCATACCTCGACGACGTGCTGATCCACAGCCGCGATGTAGAATCTCACTTCGGCCACCTGCAACGGGTACTGGACGCCCATCAACGGGCTGGCCTCAAACTGCAACCATCCAAATGCCACCTGTTCCGCCGTCGCATCACGTACCTGGGGCACGTCATCACTCCTGAGGGCCTCTCTGTGGTCCCCGAGTACATCGACGTGGTCAAGAAGTGGCCCCTGCCACGAACCCGGCGGCAGCTACGCATCTTCCTGGGAAAGTGCGGCTATTACCGGTCCTTCATCAAGGATTACCAGAAGGTCGCCAAGGCGTTGACGGACAAACTCAGCCGGGAAGAAGATGTTCCCGACACCGCCGAGTTCGAACCCCCGCTGGAATACGTTGCCGCTTTTGAGGAGCTTAAGAAGCGGCTGTGCATGGCGCCCATCCTGGCTTTCCCCGATTTTGAGAGCCCGCAGCCATTCATCCTGGATACCGACTGGAGCGGGGACAACCAGTGCGTGGGGCCGTCCTGTCGCAAGTACAAGGGGGAAAGGAGCGAGTCATCCTCTTTGGGGCCAAGAAGCTGACCCGGAGCCAGGCTAACTACTCCGCCACCCAAGGGGAACTCGCTGCCGTCATCATCTGGCTGCGCAAGTGGCGGTATTACCTCCAATATCGGCCTTTCATCCTCCGCACGGACCATGCCGCCCTGCAATGGATTCGCACCATGGAGGAGCCCCGTAGCATGCTTGCCAGGTGGCTGGAGACCATCAGCCAGTTTGACTTCAAGGTCGTCCACCGGGCCGGAACCAAGCACGCCAATGCCGACGCCCTGAGTCGCGCCGAGCACGTCACCGACACCGAGGGCACGGACGTGTCCAATGAGAGCTGCGCGGGCGTCCAAGCGATGATAGCCTCGGCCGAGGCTGCCCTGGACATGGCCAACCCCGCCGAGTGGATCCAGGGGCAAACAGAGGACGAGGATTTGCAACTGGTGCGGCGACTGATCAGCCAGCAGAGCCGACCGAGCCCTGAGCACAAAGAGGCCGCCTCCCATCGAGGCAAGATCCTGCTGGGCCTCTTTGACAGCCTCTACCTGGATGATCAAGGTCTCCTTCGGTACAAGAAGGAAGAAGGACAAGGCCGAGAGGCTCGCCACCTGGTCGTGGTTCCTCGATCCTCGGAAGAAGGGCTAGTGAGGCACATTCACGAAACCATGGGTCATCAGGGCAGAGACACCACTGTTGACCGGGTCTCCCGCCGGTTCTACATGCCCAACGCCACCCGAGTTGCCGCGGAGGTCGTGGCCACCTGCCGCACCTGCCAGAAACATCAGCCGGAGACCGCGGACCAACGTCACTCACTACATTCTCACCGGGCGGGCTATCCCTGGCAAAGGGTTGCCATCGACCACGTGGGGCCCCTCAAGCCCCCTGTCGACGGACATCAGTACCTCTTCACCGTCGTGACCTCTTCAGCCGATGGATCGAGGCTTTCCCATGCGCCTCGGCCAACGCTGACACCGCCGTGAGGTTCCTGACCTCAGAGATCATCCCGCGATATGGGCTAATGGAGAACCTCCATTCTGACCGAGGCACCCACTTCACCGCCGCCCTGTTCCAGCAAGTAGCCAAAGCACTAGGTGTCAGGCACTCTACCACGCCGGCCTACAACCCTAAGTCTAACTGGGTTGAACGGGCCCACCGGGACCTCAACGGCCTCCTGGCCAAACTGGTCTGCGGGCGACCATCCCGCTGGAAGGAAGTACTGCCCGTCGCCCTGTTTATCATGCGCACCACCAAATGCCGCATGACCGGCTACGCCCCGTATGAATTGCTATTTGGGCGGCCTGCCACCTCGCAACTGGACCTTCTGTTTGGAGACCCCCAACCACTTCTGAGAGAGGCCTCTGAGGCCGGGCAAGTTGCCCAGGCCCTCAAGGCTCGAATCCAGGCAGCCCATGAATGGGCCCGAAAGAACATGGCCACATCGATCCACCGACAAAGGATGGCCTACCACAAGGACAAAACGACGTATGTCCCGGGGCAACAGGTGTGGCTGTACACGCCCACCGTGGCCCGCCACATCTCCAAGAAGCTCCAAACCTTCTGGTCAGGCCCCTGGACCATACTTAGGAAGGTCAACGACGTGACCTTCGAGATCTTGCCTGACCCCTCATGGATTCGAAAGAAGTCCGAGGTCGTCTCGATCGACAGGCTCAAATTGTACCGAGCAACGGCGGAAGATGCCCACGCGGGCAATGCCGGCACCCCGCCGCCAGCCAATGCAGATCTATCCATGCGAGGTGATGAGTTTGCTGAAGATGTTGCGCTCCCTTCCGATGATGAAGGCGACAGTGAGAACAACATCGAGCTCCCAACAACCGCCACGAACGGTATCAGCACCGTCACCTCGGGAAACACGGTACCGCAAACGTAGGACCCAGGCGGAAATGCTGCAACAAGAAACAGCAGATTTCCTGGGGGCCGAAGTTGAGGTTGCCCATGGAGCATCATCTCCTGCAACCAGAACCAGATCACGCTCAGGCCAAAAATCAGATCAACCAGACCCAGAGCTACCTCCGCTGGCACCAATCAATATGCCGCCATACAGACCCCTGGTAGCACAGCCTACGGTCACGATGCCACAATTCAGGCCACTGCCTGAAATGAGCGATTCTGAGAATGATGATTTTGCTACACCAACAAATTCGAGCAGTGCTTCAAGCACAGAATAACAGACGAATGAGCAGCACAACAAAAAGACGGCCGCAAAATTTTGGGGGCCCCCCTAAGTATACTTTGAAAATTCTGCGGCTTGAAAGAAAGCGCAATTAATAAAGAAATAATAGCAGCACAAACCGGCAGGTGTACAATAATGAGGCAGCATGTCAACACGTTTCCTTTACTCTCTTTTCCAGAAGCAATGTACTTCACAATACTGATGACGTTCACACTACTACTCGAGGTGCCAAGCGCACAACCCCGGCCTCAACCTGCTCTACAGGAAGGAGGAGACGGACCACCTGAAGACCCGGCTGCCACCTTCACGGTGTTTGACTGCGAGTCACCAAAATCAACCCACGAGAGCGCCGACTTGAATGACCCGGACGAATGCGATGATATCGGCACCACCTATGAATCGGCTGTCAACATCACCGTGCAGGTGCTGCAGACTGCGACGACCAAACCCGTCGCCGCCCACCGTTGCCACGTGACCCTGACCCGCCGAAGTGACCAGATGCGGGTTCGACAGCGTCAGCTATGGGACCCAGATCGTTGCTTACCACCAGCCCTATACCGTGTCGCCCCAGGCCTGCCGCAAGGCGGTGGAACGGGGCTACCTGATCGTCGAGGGCCAACGGGTGAATGTGACCCTCAACGTGCCCGCCAACCTGGCTTACTTCTCTCGAGGAGGTCTTGACGGAGACCACCGATGCAGGACCATGTCATTCAGCCACAACGGTGTCATGTATCACCGCTCTTACGAGCAGACCCGGATCGACGCCCTTGTCACCGCTGTCTATGGAAAACTGCACACCAGCTCTGGACGAGTGGTGTTCGATAATCACATCGTGGCCAACTACCGGGACAAGATCGTCCACGACACGCTCGAAGGCACCATGGTATGGGAAGCTCATGACACCACCTGCATGGAAGAGACCTCTGAGGTCTATCAAGGGCCCGCTTCGCTATACCCGCACCAGAACTCCACCATGCTAGGTCAGGTGGGGGATCTGCTCCTGATTGCCCGCGAAGAGGAATCCAGGTACGCAGGATTTGTCCTTAAGGGGGTCCAGTCGACCTGCCAGCGGCGGGTCTTCCGGACTCAGCTGAGGGACTTTGCAGTCGTCCTTCTCCGCCCGGGCGAGGCTCCCATCGCCGCGTCGACCCACCTGCCGGAAGAGGTCCACCACGCTCACGTGCAAACCCAACTGGCTTTCCTGCACGCCGAGCACGCCCTGCATCTCGACGACCGGTTCAAATTCCTGCAGGACCTCATCTGCAAGAATGAGCGGAGCATCCTGCACACCAAGCTGCAGGACATGGCCAGCGGTGGGTCCTCCTACGCCACGCTTGACTCCCACGGGCCCGGCCATTTGGTCACCCGGGCTGGGGCGGTCGCCTACATCACCAGCTGCTACCCGATGCAGGCCATGACGCGTGCCTTCCCTAACTGCACGCAGGAGATCCCCGTGTTGGTCGGGAACCACTCCCGGTTCGCGGATCCCCTCTCCTTCATCTTGGTGGACCGGCCCAGCATCATACCCTGCGACGCCATCACGCCTGTGAAGTGGAGGATCCAGGGACACTGGATGTGTGCTACTCCTAGCATCCACTCCTGCACGCCGCCATCGCAATTGGACCCCACCTCCGATCGACAACATGGACGCCCCTACGAGATCGGTCGGGCCTAGGAGGTGGTATCTACTCCGCCCAGCAGCAGGCCGAGCACGCCCTCTACCTGCAGCTGTACCACGCGCGCGAGGCCGTGGTCACCACTCTGACGTCCAACGTCCTGAGGAACAGCTTCGCACGCGGATCGGGGGCCACCACCCTCTGGTCCGAGGACGACATCGACATGATGGTTGACCAGGTGGGCAACGCCCTCATCCCCTTCTTTTCGACCGTGGGGAAATACTGGAGCTACATGACCGGAGGTTTGGTGATCCTGGGCCTCATCAAGATCATCCTAGGCTCTATCATCCGTATGATTATCCTGTATCGCCGCCGGGGACTGGGGTGGTGGTTGATGTATGGCCTGTGGCACACTGCCTTCATGGCTGTCGAACTCCCCTGGCGCATGGTAGCCAACCTGGGTAACGACGGACCCTTGTTCCCTGGCGACGACGATGAGGATGATGGCCACCCGGATTTCCGGCGCCGACCTCGCTGGAAGCGAGACCACCGAGAACGAGCGGCCACCGAGCTCAGTGACTTCACTGTGCAAGATGGTTCGGAAACGGGAGAGAAAGACCCTTTGGATGCTCCAGACAAGTCGACATCGCCCCTCAAGGCTCTCCGCCGGTGGACGCGGCCCGACAAGGAGACCCAAGCATATCAGGACCTCCAAGCCCAGATCCGTACGATTCACCAGCAATACACGGATCTATACGGGGTCCTTCAGCAGACCCTTCCCCAGGCACGCATGGTTGACGCGAATGGGACCCAGCCCAGCGCTCCCGCCATGGAGGGTCCCCCTCGAGGCTCCCTGCTAGACCTGACTCAATCCGTCACTGCGAGGACACAGTAACCTTCTAGCGTGGGGTGATGTAGCAGGGAGCGTGTCGGCCTACGGGTCGACCGCTCGCTGCGCGCGCTCGCCTCGGGCGCGCGGTAGTATAACGAGTAGTATAGTGTGATCATCAGTAAAGGAAATAAATTCACCGCATTGACACGTGTTGTCTGCGGCCCAAAGACTGACCTCTGCTAGCCTCCAGGCCCGTCCCCGCTTGACGTAGCCTAGATACGAGTAGTGGCTTGATAAGTCACAGTAGTATATCTCGACCTACTACAATTATCAATCTTTAAGATCTAATATTTCCTTAATATTCAACTTAAAAGATTTGATGCTCAACTTTATGATACAATATTAAATCTTTAAGTTTATACAGCAATTATCAAGATGTAATATTTCATTTTTAAGATCCATAAGTCCTTTTTTGAGTTACATTATTCAATTTTTTAACATTTGAAAAATAAGAAAAAATCGAAGAAAGTATAATTCGACTTTTTTATGTGAGTTTGGCAAAGTAATGGAAAAATTAAATTGAGTAATTTCAGAAAAACACAAAATTAGGATTTAATGACAATCAAATTGGCTTTTACTCGGAATCTCGGTGCTAATTACAAATTTTGTAATTATTCACTTCGAGGAATTTCCTTCCTTTATCTTCAACCTTTTTTCTTGCAGGAAGAAAAAAAGCCATGTAAATTTCATTCTGAAGATGAAAATGTGAGAGGAGTAGCCATTTTTTTCCCAGTTGGAGATCCCATTTTGGTGTCGGCAAATCCTTTTGATATAAAAATAATTTGGCAAAAACGATCTTTAAAAAAATTAAATTATCTAACTTTCTCAAAATAATTCATCGATTGAAAAATTGCTGTTATCTTTTCATAAATTAGTTTCGAATTATGAAAAAATACCATCATTCTTTTTAAGGCCTAAAAACTACTTAAAAGTGACTTTTACAAATGTCGTGAAATGGGAGCTGGGAAAATGTTTGAAGTGCATTCTTGAAAGACCTATGATCATCTGAATTCGGAGAAATCGTCGTTTTCATGCTTTGTCATTCGGGGTGAAAAAGTGATCCATCATGAGGTCACAGCCAAATGTCATCAAGTGTCAACTTGGAAGTAATCTCCCTGGATTAAAGGGAATTCCTCCTAAGAACTCGCCAAGTGCACCACCAACTTCAACGCAGTCAGCAGTAGCTCACACTCCCAACTTCTTAACGGGTTTATCACATCACTCTTGAGCTGATGAGCTGAGTCGCTCACGAGCTGATTCACTCACGAGCTGAGTCGCTCACGAGCTGAGTCGCTCACGAGCTGAGTCGCTCACGAGCTGAGTCGCTCACGAGCTGAGTCGCTCACGAGCTGAGTCGCTCACGAGCTGAGTCGCTCACGAGCTGAGTCGCTCACGAGCTGAGTCGCTCACGAGCTGAGTCGCTCACGAGCTGAGTCGCTCACGAGCTGAGTCGCTCACGAGCTGAGTCGCTCACGAGCTGAGTCGCTCACGAGCTGAGTCGCTCACGAGCTGAGTCGCTCACGAGCTGAGCTTCTGAGTCCATTGAGAGCTGAGTCGTTTATTCACTGAGTCACTTTGCCTCATTTGAGCTGAGTCGCGTGCTCAGTTGCTCAGCTGTTGAGCTCAGGGCTCAGTCCTCGATTCCTGGGCAACTATATTAAGTAGCTGAGCCAAAGAAAATATGACAAATGAGTGAGGATGAAAAAGGCCATTTAATCTTTGTCTGTGGCCCTTTAAATTGAGATTTGCTTTGAAAAAGAAATAAAAGGGGTTGAAGGGAGCCCAGAATAGCCCCCCCACAAATGCAGTGCAACAAAACCGAGAGCATAACTAACATGCAATTATGCATGGAAAATTACCCAGCAGCTACAATAAGACGAAATTAGAGAGAGAGAGAAGTGCTGCTTTTTCACACGAAACATGTTTTGTTCTGCGACCAGAATCGAGCCCAGCTCATCTACTCTAACCCATTTTTGACTTGTTGTCTTAGAAATTGCTTTGGTGCTACTTTGACTTAAGCTGACTTAAAATAAGTCCTGATTTAATATGGACTAAAATAGGACTTTCTTTTATTGACTAATAGTAAACTTAAGTTGACTAATGGCAAACTTAAGTTGACTTACGGCTAACTTAAGTTGACTTAATCCTAACTTAAGTTGACTTAAGCCTAACTTAAGTTGACTTAAGGCTAATTTAAGTTGACTTAAGACTAACTTGAGTGGACATAAGCCTAACTTGAGTGGACATAAGCCTAACTTATGTTGACTTGAGCCAAACTTATGTTGACTTAAGCCAAACTTAAGTTTAATTAAGCCTAACTTAAGTAGATTAATGACGAATTTAAGTTGACTTACGCCTATCTTAATTTGACATACGTCTAACTTAATGAGTTATGTCTTTCTGGATGTTGCTTAATACTTAAATTGACTTAAGCCTCAATTGTTTTACCTAACATTTGACAGACTTTGATATGAGTTCTTCAGAATTTTGTAATATGTAACCTAACTTAACTTCAGACTTAGAACATGACTTATTTTTGACTCGAACTGACATCAGGCTGGTCTCATTTTGTTTTTTTATGTCCTTAATCTACAGAGTTTTTTTTTAAATCCAGTAGATGAACTTGGCAGAGCTCAGTAAATTGTGACCAATATTAGGGATGAACCGAGACAAATAATGGACATGTGCGCCATTTCTCACCATAAAATGTTCCATATCTTCCTCAATGTACTACACATCAAAGATTGAACGCATAACTCATTCGAATAGCCCAATTTCGGATGTTAAACTATCAACATTGTATTATTTTAAGAGAAAAGTTTCAATTTCACATTGTCTGTGAATCAACAGTTTGAATAACATGAGTTTTTCACACTTACACATTTCAGCCCTGCTCTTCTTTGGCCTAGTTTTTTCTGGAAATTTTTTCTTCCGCCAGGAAAGCGCCCAAAACAAAACAGCCAAAGATTCATGGTGATCCCATTCCCATTTCCAAATGGGTTATAGGCACGCAAAAACGCTTTAGAAATTGGAAGCCATTTTGCTGATGATCGGGAATAGTAGTAGTAGCTTGGACCACCCATTGTCTTGGGAAAATCTCAGTAGTTGCACAGTGAGAGAAGGGGTCGAAAAAGCGTCTTTTTTTTAGCTACCAAATTACGGTATTTGAAAACATTTGAAAAGTGGAAAAATTTTGCTTTAACACAAACAAATATGTCTGTTTTGTAATCTTAATTAAAAGCTTTCAAATGGCTTTTTTTGCAAAAATTTCTTGGTTGCTCTATAAACAAAAAATAACGTTTATAAGGTATTTACACTATATTTGCAAGTAAAATTATTGATACCTAAATAAGTTACATAATACTATCTACATATAATGAATATGTTAATTTAGTAAACAAGTTACGTTAATTTGGCTTATCAAGTTAACGTTACCAAATACTAAATTATTCAAAAAAGCCACTTCATAGCTTGTCATCAGATTACAAATCACAGATATTTGTACAATCTTTGGGCTAATCTGTAGATGAAACAAGTGTTTACAAGGTACGTAATGTGGTATCTCAAAAAAAGCAAATGTTGTTCGGTGTTTTTTAAGCATGGTTCCCCACTGTTTGTACCTCTATAATACATCTCATGATGGACGTCAAGCATCATCTTTGTCGAGAGAGTGCTAAAGGGTTGCAAATGTGGCTCAAAGCCTAGAATTAGAGCACATAACTAATACTTTACTGTACTGAATACGCACTTTCCTGCTTGTACTTTTGCATGGAGAAACCTGATGAAAACTAGGTAAAAGAAGAGCAAGGCTGAAATGAGTTGTAATGGGTTACTCATGTTATTCATACTTCTTTTTCACACCCATTGCGAAATTTCAATTTTTTGCTAAAATCAATGCCGATAGTTTGAATCAACTCCCTTTTTAAGGACATAATACTGCTAAATAGAATGCATTTGAGTTAACTTCTTGATTAAGTATGTTTTATACTATATTTTCGTGCTTTGTTGCATAACAAGCAGCAGATGAGCTGGGCCAAGAAAGTAGATGAGCTGGGCCTCTAAGCTACCTGGAATTATTAAAGCCCCCATCTTACTTTGCATGATAAATGCATCATTTTTGCTCCCCACGTGCGTGACACAACCCAGATTTTCTCTCATCAGTAGCCATAGTAGACACAAAGTAGACCACAGCCCACAAAACACCAGCTTAATAGGGGATGGACATCATGCCCAAAATGCCCCACTGTGCTCCCACCCAAAAAATGACTCTATTCACATTCATTCAAATTTTTTTTTGCTTTATTATGAGATTGCATGATATGTGAAATCTTTGTGGTCATCTTCTTCTTCCCATCCAATTATCAAAATATGAGAGAATTTTATTCATATTTTTGCTGACATTCATTTTTGGACTTCAATTTGGCCTTTTTAAACATTTTGTTATTCAAGTATTACTTTTGGGCTACTTTTAAAAACATCGTATGTTAGAGGCCAATTTTTTTTGGCCATATTTAGCTTTTGAGGCCATATTTGGCTTTTGAGGCCATATTTGACTTTTCAGGCCATATTTGGCTCTTGAGGCCATATTTTGCTTTTGAGGCCATATTTGGCTTTTGAGGCCATATTTGGCTTTTAAGGCCATATTTGGCTTTTGAGGCCATATTTTGCTTTTGAGGCCATATTTGGCTTTTGAGGCCATATTTGGCTTTTGAGGCCATATTTTGCTCTTAAGGGCATAATTGACTTATGAGGCCATATTTTGCTTTTGAGGCCATATTTGGCTATTGAGGCCATATTGGCTTTTGAGGCCATATTTGAATTTTAAGGCCACATTTGGCTCTTGAGGACATATTTGACTTGTGAGGCCATATTTTGCTCTTGAGGTCATAAGTGACTTATGAGGCCATAAATGGCTTTTAAGGCCATATTTGGCTATTGAGGCCATATTGGCTTTTGAGGCCATATTTTGCTTTTGAGGCCATATTTGGCTATTGAGGCCATATTGGCTTTTGAGGCCATATTTGGCTTTTGAGGCCATATTTGGCTCTTAAGGGCATAATTGACTTATGAGGCCATATGTTGCTTTTGAGGCCATATTTTGCTTTTGAGGCCATACTTGGCTTTTGAGGCCATATTGGCTTTTGAGGCCATATTTGACTTTTAAGGCCATATTTGGCTCTTGAGGACATATTTGACTTGTGAGGCCATATTTTGCTCTTGAGGTCATAATTGACTTATGAGGCCATATTTGGCTATTGAGGCCATATTTGGCTTTTAATGCCATATTTGGCTTTTGGGGCCATATTTGGCTTTTGAGGCCATATTTGGCTTTTGAGGCCATATTTTGCTTTTGAGGCCATATTTGGCTTTTGGGGGCATATTTGACCTTTAGGCCACATTCGCAACTTTTAAGGCCACCTCAGTGAAGATTTAGCCCATTTTGTCTGTTTTTGCTGTTACCTTTTAGGCCAATTTGAGTTGTAAGGCCATATAGGTTTTTTTAAGGTCATTTTTGAGTTTTGGAGTCCTTTTTTGTGCTTTTTGCCTTCAAAAGTCCATTTAGTCTTAAAAAGGCCAATTTTATCTGCAAAGGCCAAACTTACAAATACTCAAGTAGGAATTTGGACTCAAGAAAGCCATTTTTGAGTTAAAGTTGCCATTTTTGAGGCTGTTGGAACAATTTGCTTGACCAATTGTCCCCGTTTGAATTTTCGCATATTTTGCAGCAGAGCACAAATATTTGAAGTTTAAAAGGTGCTCATTTAGCCGTCTCCTTTTTGCTCTGACATGTGATTAAATTTGCCAAATTGGCTGTTTCCTTGACAATCTTAGAAATGTAATGCAAAGGGTAGATTATTTGAGTGTGTGCAATTTTTTTGCAAAACAAATAGCATGTCAGTGCCTTGTTTGCTGCTTCTCACTTTAAAGAGTATTCGCTTGAAATAATGCTCAGTAATTGTGTAAGTAACTGAAAGTGCGACAAAATTTCATTAAGTCGTTTTTTGACGTTTAAAGAAATAAAAAAATCATATTTGTTCAGGTAAATTTGCTTGTCAGACAATATAAATTTGATTTAGGTTGCAAGCCAAAAGATTTATCAGCACTCTGATTTCTTACTTTACATGGATGACATCCAACTATGTTACGTGGATGATATAATGCTGTGCATTTTTGCGGTCAATTAGGGTTTCTTGCAGGCCCTCAATTACACCCCAAGTTTATAGGTAAACGATCCCATAAAAAAGCCATAAGCGAATATGGCAGGAGTCTAGTGGGCTCAAGTGCGTGAGGTCACAAGTTCAGACCACCAGGAGCCATGTTTTTTTCACTCTCCCACAATTATGCTTTCAAGGGGGGATGGATGCAATATTTTTTTTTTTGCTGGGGTCTGGGAAAATGGCCATAAGATTCAATTGCTGTTTGGCGCAGTCATGACCTGCAAATTAGCTAACTAAATATTGGCCTTAATCATAGACCTTCAAGCCAGCGCAGAATTTATACGCAAACATTTTATACACATTTTGACGTCAACCGACATGTTCTGAAACAAATCTTGGTGTATATTAATTTTGCTGCTGGCTCGCCAAATATAATTTTCATGAGCTGGAAAGCAAATTATGTCAAACAAATCAAATTTCAATTCTGATTGTACAACAAAAATGCGTATAGTTTGAAACAAAGTCATATTTGCTGTTTATCAATGAGCTTTGAATATTCAGTCATTTCCTGTGAAATGAACAAGGTTTCAATCATAATTGTTGCTTTTAGGCCCACCTAGCTGACTGACACTTTTGCTGTGAAAAGTAGTAGCGTGACTTTTGACAGGATAATTCTGGGCTTGAAAATGAGTGTAATTTTACTACTAGTTTCAGGCTACAACTTCACTTGCCCGTTCAAAATCAACCATGATCTCAGTGCACTAAGGGAAGATGCACAAAAAACTCTTTTTTGCCATCTAACTGAGAATATCAAAACAGTCTTTTTTCATAGAACATGAAATCATGGGAAATTTATTCACAGCAGTAGCATAACAATAACAATGATGCAGAGCGACCCTAGCGGCCTTTGAGGGCAACAGTTGGGATTTTTAGCTGGCATTGTTTGGAAACTGAGTTGCTGCTCTTGTGATTCAAGTAATAGTTCGAAATAAAGACCCAACCAAATTAGTGTCAGTCACTTGCAAACTAAGTCACTAACTGAGCTACATACTGAGTTACAAGATGACTCACTTGTAAGTTATTAACTGAGTTACAATGAAAGAACTTATCGAGTCACAAAAACTGAGTGACAATTTTGCTGAGTCACAAACCTAGTTACAAATTTTGTCACAAACTGAGCCAGGAACTGAGTCATGCACTAAGCCATAAACTGAGCAACAAACTGAGTCATAAATTGAGCTACAAACTGAGCTACAAGGTAAGTCACTCATAAGTCACTGATTGAGGCAAAGAGTCACTTAGTCACTGAGTCAGCTCACAAAGACACATCTACAAAGCCATCTTTTGTTTTGATCATAATAAAACACAGTTTTAAATGTTCCCACTGTGCTTGAGTACATGTGGGTTAAAAGAAGCTGAAGAAGGAGCTGTCAAAGTAACAACAACAATAATGATAATAATAATAGAGTCAAAAGTGAACCTGTAATCAACGCGCCTTGCGACGTGTGAAAATGAGTCAGTCAATGAAGCTTTCTGATCCAATTTATAAGCATGAAAAATTGCCCGCGATGATTGGGCAATTACCAAGCCATAAATAAAACAATCAACAAAGTGATTTCTATGTCTATTTAAGCAATGCTACACAATTTTGTACACTGTTAAGCAATAGTTGGGATCAAATTAATTGGATAAATATACCCTTAATTGACATGTTAATGAAATTAGAATTGAGGATTGAAAGTTGAAAGTTGACATCAAAGATAGAAAGGGATGTGAAAATCTTGAGTGAAGCGTGGTTTTCAATGCATGATTTGCTTGACAATTAATCAGTGCAACATTTCATGCGAAAGCACAAAGTTTCATTTCATCAATATTTTCAGTTTGTACATGGGCGAACATTGCAAAAAAGACTGCAATCCGGAATCCAATAATTTTCAAGTAACAACGTTTAATTTATTTGGTTTATTCAAAGTTGAACCAATTTTGTTTGAACGCCTTAAATATAATTAAAGGCAGCCAATTATAAATCAATTAATCATTTAATGACATTTGGAAAGAATCATTTTGGATTTCTTTGCGACATCCATTTCCCACATTGCAATGCAATACTATAATTGCTCCCAAATTGGCCCATTACAAAAATTCGGATCAATCCGGATTGCAGTTTATGTGGAAATGTTCAGCCATGTAAAAGCTGAAAATCTTTGTTTAATGAAACTTGATGCTTTCATGGTCAATATTGCTTCGATTAATTTGCCAGCAATTATGTAAGTGCAAATCATGATTCGTTTTACATTGTCCAATTCATTTTGAGCTTTAACATCGAAAGAAGTGAAACCTTCTAATGATTCAAAGCGCTGGCTTTTGACTGCAGATTTTCCAATATTTCAATTTTAGGTTATACTATTTCAGTTTCAAAATACTAATGATCAACAAACACATTTATTATCATTTGCCTATTTAAAAATCTATAATCTAGATATTCAATGATAAAAACTATACGTATTGAAGGAGTTAAAGCAAACAAAGAAGAAAAATTTGCATGGAAAAAATTTTGGGCAGCAATTTGACATGGAGTAAGATGAGTAGTAAGTCAACCTTGAAAAATATGCATACATAAGACTTTTTAAATTGTTGTTTTTGAATTCTTGGCAGAGAAACTGTTCAAGTCAGCAAGATTTGAAGAATTTCATCAATTTGTCACTTGAAGCAATGGGCTCAAAAATTAACCAAGAAATCAAGGAATTTGGCTGTCTACTTGAGAATTGCAAGATTCACAAATGGAACCGAAAAAATGATGCCAATTGTGTAAATTACTCTATACAATCACTTACATCTTCCTTAATGAATACTTTCCATTACTATTTGTGAAATAATAAGTACTATTTGTGAAATAATAATTACTATTTGTGAAATAATAATAACTACTTGTGAAATAATAATTACTATTTATGAAATAATAATTACTCCTTATGAAAAAAAATAATTACTATTAATGAAATAATAATTACTTTTTTATGAAATAATAATTACTATTTATGATATAATAATTAATATTCATGAACTAATAATTACTATTTTGTTGGAAATCCACTTTACACTTGGGCTAATTTCATAGCTAATTTTGGAGGCTATTTAGGACTTTTATTGGGTACAAGATTTCCGTCCATTTTTGACTACATTTCAGCTAACATTGAGCACATGAAGAATTGACTTTTCTCACCCTTTTTTGGCAGAGAAGACAGAGATAAATTGTCACAGCAATCAAGCCATTTAATCTTGAAAAAGAAAGGACTTTTGGAATTGAATCTGATGTGGTGTTCATCTGCAAATTCAACCAAAAATATTTAGATCAATTTTTGCCATATTGTGCACTTTTAAGTTTTAATAATATATTCAGTCTTAAATTCCTTGTTTCACATGAACGAAGCTCAAGTTTCTTAAAGTTGTTTGTTGGCAAACGCCTAAAATATTTTCCTGCCAAGTTCAGTCATCGGCCTTCCGGATGATGCCAAATCAAACACTTGATTCACTTTTCAAGTGGGCTACGCACTCTGTGCCGCACTAATATAGTATTGAGAAATATCGAGAAATCTCTAGTTCTAACAACATTGAACCCACAAATTGAAAAAGAGAGTTCTTGAGAGAGGTTAGTTTCAAGCGACATTCCCCAGAGTGCTTGCTAAATGGCTCTCTTTAGGACTGGGCCACGCTAAAGTAGTTGGCAGGTTGGGGTTTTTGCGCTAGCCTCCATTTTGAAGGTTCTTGGCCAAGAGATATTAGTGACATTATGGTCGTTAGTGGTGATGAGAAAGGCTGGGACGACAAAGCGGCCCATGGTTATAATTCCCACCTTGCCAGATCAACACCAACTTCTTGACATTCGGCCAAATGAGAAGATATCCAGTCCAAGCCCAGGCTCAGGAGCGTCAACAACAACCTCAATATGGTGCGTACTTCTCACTTGCAAAGTCCCATTCGAAAAGCATTTCATAATAGTTCACTTGGAACAAATCTCAACCAAAAACTTCTTTTCTCAACTTTTGGGTTTTGCGTTGCATGAAGCTGATATTATTTCACATTTGCTCACGGGCTTTTGCAAGTGATTTGCTTTTTTGAAGAATACGAATAATAATGTGGATCATCCGGAACCTTTGGATGTCGTGGATGAGGATCTTTGCAAAGAGGCGTTCAGTCTCTATGACAAATCCGGATCCGGAACCATTCCAAAGGAGGTGAGCCATGTTTTATTTTGCATTTTCAGCTTAATTAGGAACCAATAATTGATTTGGAGCCGGAGGCAAGTTTTGGAGAATGTGCAACTTTTGCAGAATCAATGGCATTTGTCGCCGCCTCTGAAAGATTCTTGCATGGTGATTCAAGTAGGGATTGGTGAGGCCACTTTTGGCAAAAAAGGGTTTCTTTGGGTTGGCCCGGATCACCAATTCCGGAATCTGATTCTGCAACGGTTCGCTGTTCCGGTTAAACTTGAAGACTGGCGTTGAATCGGTCTGGCTTTTTTGGCAAATCACCCTCAAAATGTCGGTGCATTTGAATGCCCTAAACCGCACTGAGTCGCCAGGCAAAGCAGCATAGCACGTTTTGCCATCGTTGTAATTGCTGATCCAGTACCAATGACCCCGACTGAAATCATAGCCAGAAAATTGCCGCTTCACCCTTGTCTGTTTCTCCACAAAATCCACACTGGTGTCCACCTCAACCTCAGTTTCTTCAGTCGTCTCATTGATCCTAGATGAGGAGTTTCCACTACTCTTGGCTGCTTCTTCGATATTGAAAATGTCGAAAAAGTCAAAAGAGGGCAGCACTGCGCCCAAATTGGCGCAGTAATCAAAAGCGCCCTGAAAAGAAAGGATATTTGATCAATCAAATTGATGAACCAAGTTTAAGATATGATTCCGGATTGGGCGATATCTCCAAACCCCGAGAAACCCTTTTAAGCCAAGAGTCATTTCACCAATTGGCCACTTTATCACCGCTGAAGAATCCGTGAGAGTGGCAGAAAATGAGATTGATTCCATGCAAATTGTACATTTTCCAATTTTGCGGGCGGAGGGAAGGCGCGCCCCCCACAATAAGTACGCAGGAAATTGCTTACCTGAAAAGTGTTTTGAATCACCGGAGGTGAAATGAAGGTTTTGCTGGCAATTTTGGGCGGCAAAGTGGGCAAGGTGGCCAATTTTTTGGGCGGAGATGAAGGCATAGGTGGGTTCGGAATGAAGACGGGCTCAGGGCTTGTCGTGCTAATGGCTGGAGCAGCCGAGGTTGGGGCCCTGGTTGTGAAAACTACCACAGGTGGCGCTGTAGGTGCGAAGGTGCAAACCCCGTTGAGGATTTTCTTGGGGGGCAAGCATGGAGGCTCCACCTCTAAAAAGCAAAAATTCCAAATGAATGAGCAGTGTCCTTATCAAAAAGCCTAAAAAGGTGCCTTCAGCCAAAAAAGCTGGTGGCTTTCTCTTCCTTTGACATCAACTTCAAACGGGAAAAAGTTTTTTCTTATCCCTCGCACGAATGTGGTGTTCATCTACACCTTCTGTATTTATAGGCGAGCATGAGCATAACAGGCCAAAAATGAGCATGCTTTTCAAAAATGTGCAATTATAGCCAAAAACTGTTATTTTAGCCGAAAAAGAGCTGATTTAGCCGAAAAAGTGCTTATTTAGCCGAAAAAGTGCTTATTTAGCCGAAAAAGTGCTTATTTAGCCGAAAAACTGTTATTAATTAGCCGAATATTGTTATTAAGTGGAACAACTGTAATTTCTGCCCAAAACCGGATATTTTTGCCGAAAATGTGTTATTTAAGCCGAATTTGTGTTATTTCAGCCAAAATAGCGTAAACATTGTTATTTTAGCCGAACAATTGCTATTTTAGCCGAAATTGGCTTAAAAACCTTTTGAGCAGAAAATTACATGTATTTCAACCTAATTGCAATGTTAGCCAAAAATGTGTGTTTAAGGCCAATTACAAGTGTATTGTTTGCCAAAATTGCGCCTTTTAGCAAAATTCATGCATAGCTAAAGAAAAAATGCACTTTTCAGCCAAAAAACTGTGATTTCAGCCAAAATCTATAAGAAATGCAGATCTCACTGAAAAATATTTAAGGTTTGGTATTTTAGCAGATGAACAGCACATTAACTTACCACATCCATCGTCTCGGGTCGAGCCGGAAATAAAAAGGCCACGTGTGTTAGATTGGCGCAAAGTTGGCCGGGAAAACTTTAAAAAGCATCGGTTTTCTCTCACATTGAACGTCCAAAATCTACAAAAGGGAAAAAATCACAAAATTGGCAAAATCAAATTTTAAGACCTCGCTGCAGCTCGGGCTGGAAAAAAATATGCTCGGCTCAAACTCCGGCCGTTATTAACTGTTTTTGGTTATCAATTATATTTTTTTTTACAAGGTGATGAATATTCACAATTTGACTATTCATTGATGCATGTGAAAAGGTCTCACAGAACATAAAAACAATTCGTGCAATTATAAATCACAACGCAGCTTTGATTTGCCTGACTGAAGTCGCAATTTTTAGCGCAAATCCACAACAAAATTAATGAGGTGTTCATCTACTATGCTTGCAAGTTTTTAAAAATCATTCATAAAGCTCAAAAGCTCAAGAAGAGCCTTTTACTTTTTTGCCTTTTTCAAGGCAGAAAAAACTGAAATGGCCGAAAACTTTGACAAAAATAATGCCCGAAAAGTCAGAAAAATAGCGAAAAATCAGACGAGAAGTTTGAAAGAGCCGAAAATCCAGAATTAAGCCCCAAAGGTGCAATATTAAAAGTAATAAAAAAGGGCCGAAAGTGAAAAAAAGGGCCGAAAAGTGAAAAAGGGCCGAAATGTGAAAAAGGGCTGAAAAGTGAAAAAAGGGCTGAAAAGTGAAATAAGTGCCGAAAAGTGTAAAAACTGCCGAAAATTTCAAAAAAAGAGCCATTGTGCAATATTAATAGTAATAAAAAAGGGCCGAAAAGTGAAATAAATGCCGAAAAGTGTAAAAACTGCCGAAAAATTAAAAAAAAAGAGCCGAAAAGCGCGGAAAATGTGCCGAAAAGTGCATTTGTGGCCGAAAAGCTCAAAAAAGAGCCGAAACGTTTCAAAATCCCCGAAAAGTATCTAAAGGCCCGAAAATTCTTAAAAAGCCCGAAAAGTAAAAAAATTAGGACCGGGAATTGGAAAATCCAAAAAGGGCCAAAACTGACTCATTTTATTGGATTAACCAGTAACTTTACTTACTGACAAGCAGGATTGTCTTCGCATTGTTTAGCACAAGAGTCGTCTCGATCTGCGAAAATTCCGGGGCGGCCATTTTGATTTGACAAGTCCAAATCACCTCCCAGGATTTCAACGTCCTCCAAAATGCAGCCTGATACAAAAAAACGCACCTCATACACCTACGTCAGTAACTGTGTTCTTCTGCACACCTCATACTTTGTACATCTTATAAAAATTATCGTGCACCTGCTCCAAAAGCAAATGTTGATCAGTGCACCTACACATTTGGCCCTTACACCTGCAAGCCTACACCATTGGCAATTTACATGAAATCATCTTAACAAATGCATAAATTGTTTTTTAACACCTGTTGCTGAATGTTAGACTGCACACCTGCATTAATTGCAATACACCTGGGTACGAGCTCATTACTTTTGCACCTTCACAATTGGACTGCGTACCTATAACACCGATGGCCATAGCACCTGAGTTAAAATAATGAATTTCTGTGCACCTTATGTTAAGGTCTGTGGCACTACAAATATTTGTATTTTGCACCTGGTTTATTTTATTATGTTTTTGCACCTGCTTTTTTGGTCTTTGAATAGAAGATTATTGGAATGTCCATCTAAGCACCTACTTTGACTGTTAATTTGCATGCTTCACACCTCATCAACCTAGTATGAATTTTGAAAATGCACCTGCACCTATTATTTTCGAATGGTGGCCAAAACAGCTTAGGAATCTAGTGGAGAAATGCCAGATGCGGCTAAATTAGTTTAGGTCGCAATTGGGTTACTAATGGGAAAGAAAGGCCAAATTGGCCTTTGTTTAGCCTTTAATTGGATGCTTGTCTGATGCTTTTATCAGAATCTCATCCAAACAAAAACGGAGAAGCAAGCTGCAGCACCTCTAAAATGCACCTGCTTCATCTGTCTTATTGACTCCTCAAAGTTGCGAAGTAAGAGAATTTCCATTATTACACCTAGCAAACACCTTTAGTGCACCTGAAGAGCACCTACAATGCACCATAAAAGACATTTTTGTCACTTCAAACAGACCTGAGATACCTCTTAATTTTAACATCTAACTTGTGCACCTGCATCGCACCTGCATTGCACCTTCATTGCACCTTCATTGAAAATGCATTTTTACCTACATTGCACTTGAAGATTGCAGAAAGTACCTGAAATCCACCTGAGTAGCACCTTTCAAAGCACCGGTCATTGAACTATTAAATGAGGCACACCTAGTTTAGCACCTGAATTATTGCTCTATAAAACTAGGAAATTGGCCTATTCAGCCTTTAGTCTTGCCTGCTCTGCAATAATCTGGTCCACTTCCACAATATCCGTAGGAGCTGCAGCACTGGCCAGGTTTGCAATCTGCATCAATGTCGCATGTCCCTTGAGCCTTGGCAAGGCCAAAAAGGCCATCAGCACTACTACCAATGAGGTCGTCCTCAACATTGCTACCAAGGTCCCTTATTTTATTCCCTAAAAAAGAGAGGCCTTCACTCAATGTTGATGGAACTAGGAAATTGACTGGACTGTCGATGGATGATCAAGTTTGCGTCATGCCCAATGCACCTACTACAATATGCATGAATGTTGTAAGCACAGTGTGGGAAAATGGCGAAAAATCATCCATGTCCAGCTATGTAAAAATGGCGAATCCTTGCGAATTGAAATGTTTTGCTTGAACGCATCATCGTAATTGAAAAAGCTCAGTTATATCATTTAATAATAATTATAATATACAGACTTACAATATTTGCGTTAAATTACTAAATCTCGTCCACAAATTGACGTCTTATAAGCAAAGTAATTTTAAGAAATGCATGCCAATTCTGACTGAGTGTTTTGTGCGCAGACTAAAAGGCTGGTTTGCCAATTTGGTTTCTTGCAAATACACAAAAATTCACTTTATGTTCTGAGAAATATTGGCGAAAAAAGACCACTTTTGGTGCTGTGGGAACACAATATAAGGGGGAAGTGGTGTGCCATGGTGAATTTGTGGAATTTTTATGAGGTGCCATTGGTGATGCTTTATCTGTGGCGAGTTGCCAAAAAGGGGCTGGCATCAATAACGCGTGACATGTGCAAAGAAGGAGAGTTTGTCCAATATGTTCAATGGTGGCCAACTTTCGCAAATAAGACGCCCTCAAAATGAATGTCCTTTATTAGAGCTCCAAAGGTTGCGTGAATACATGTACATGGGCTTTTATTTGCCATAATAATTAGTATTTTTCTCTATGATATTTTGTGTCATTGGAAGCAATGTAATTGGCAAGAAAGCCTTTTGTGCACTTTTCAAAACACCAACTGAGCATTGCGTTAGATTTTTCAAGATTTGTATTTTTTCACTAAATAAATTGCTCTTTTTTTAACAACATGTTCGTAATGAAATTAGCCTAGCAAGATATTGACAAGTATCTATATATGTACTACGTATTGATGTTAAATCAAGCAAAAATCCGGCTTACAAAAAAGTAACCGAATGTTTGATTATTAACGTTTTTAACAGTCGTATACTGTTATCTATACATTTTTATTGATGAATAATGATCGCAGAAGAGTTCAATTCCTCTAGATTTTCAAAAGTTACATGGATGGACATTAAAGATTTCCTGCCATTTTCTTTCAGGAGCTGACAGCCCTACTTAGGACAATGGGCCAGAATCCCAGTGACAGCGAGGTCAATGATATGATCAACGAGGTTGACGTTGATGGCTCCGGTGTCCTCGATTTTGGAGAATTTCTGGCCTTCGTCAGGCGACTCATGCGGAAAGGAGACCCAGAAAATGAGCTCAGAGAAGCTTACAGAAGGTCATCAATACCCTACAATCAAAGGTTCATATAAGGTTCATGACGACTATTATTGCTTACCTTTATTTTTTATTTTGGGCTTTGTGACAGATTAGACTTTTGACAGTTTAGACTTTTGACAGATTAGACTTTTGGCACTTTATACTTTTGACATTTTAGACTTTTGACACTTTACACTTTTGACACAATGACTTTTGGATGAGTATATACTTTAGGTTTTTTTAGATTTAACTTTTAACAGTTAAGACTTTTGACATGTTAGACTTTTGACCGTTTAGACTTTTGTCAGGTTAGACTTTTGACCGTTTAGACTTTTGACCGTTTAGACTTTTGACAGGTTAGACTTTTGACAGTTCAGACTTTGGACAGTGTAAACTTTGGACAGTTTAGACTTTGGACAGTTTAGACTTTGGACATTTTAGACTTTGGACAGCTTTATGAATTTTGACAACTTTTACGACTTCTTTAAGACTTTTGGATCTTTGAAACGAATATTGTAGCAAGGCATTTGGCTTTAGCTGAAAAGTAATTAGGTTAATTTTAAGCTTTTGATGTGCAGTGGCTTTAATCAAGGCTTTTAGAGTGACACAAAATGCACCTGAAGGTTCTTTTTGGTTGGGGAGCATGAAATTGTGTGTGAGCGTTGCACATTTTGCCATCAAAAGCTTATCCTAAAACTTTTTTTTGTCAGGAAAGGAGAGAGTTGTGCAATATTTCAGAGGCTGAAGGGAGATTTTGTTGCTTCTCCCTTGAGAGAGAGAGCTGTGAATTACCATTTTAAAAACCTGCATGCATCCTTTTTTGTAATATAGGGAAAAAGTTGGCATTCTTTTCTCTTCTAGATTCAAGTCTATCTTGACTCAAATCACCTCAAAATAATCTTGACTCAAATCAACTCAAATTCATCTTGACACAAATTAATCTTGATTCAAGTATATTGTGACTCAAATTAATCTTGACTCAAATTAATTTTGACTCAAATTAATTTTGACTCAAAATAATTTTGACTCAAATTAATTTTGACTCAAATTAATCTTGACTCAAATTAATCTTGACTCAAATTAATCTTGACTCAAATTAATCTTGACTCAAATTAATCTTGACTAAAATTAATCTTGACTCAAATTATTCTTGACTCAAGTCCATCTTGACGCAAGTCCATCTTGACTCAAGTCCATCTTGACTCAAGTCCATCTTGACTCAAGTCCATCTTGACTCAAGTCCATCTTGACTCAAGTCCATCTTGACTCAAGTCCATCTTGACTCAAGTCCATCTTGACTCAAGTCCATCTTGACTCAAGTCCATCTTGACTCAAGTCCATCTTGACTCAAGTCCATCTTGACTCAAGTCCATCTTGACTCAAGTCCATCTTGACTCAAGTCCATCTTGACTCAAGTCCATCTTGACTCAAGTCCATCTTGACTCAAGTCCATCTTGACTCAAGTCCATCTTGACTCAAGTCCATTCTGACTCAAGTCCATCTTGACTCAAGTCCATCTTGACCATGACGACTCAAAAGCCAAGTCTGCTGCCTCAAGTGTCTTAATAACGGCTCTTGACTGATGTCTTTGTCTCTGAATTCCGTCAGCAGACTCCGATTGTATTTTACCAGAGCTCAAATTGTGTTTCGCCTGGTTTCAGGTTTGACCCAGATTCTGAGGGCTTTGTGAGCTTGGAGGAACTTCGCTATGTCCTCAGTAATTTGCCCGTTCGAATTCCGAAGCAAGAAATCGAGGAGATGGTCAAGGCTGCAGACCAAGATGGCGACGGGAAGATCTCATTCCAGGAATTTAGGGCCTTGCTTGGCATGTAACCAGTTGGCCTTAAATGTAGAATAAAGGCAATCTATGGCTCAAGTCTCCTTGATTCAAATCTCTCTTGACTCAAAGAAATTTTAACCTCAAACTAATTTTGGCTCAAACTAATTTTGACTCATTTAATTGTGACTCAAACTAATTTTGACTCAATTAATTTTGACTCAAACTAATTTTGACTCATTTAATTTTGACTCAAACTAATTTTGACTCATTTAATTTTGACTCAAACTAATTTTGACTCAAACTAATTTTGACTCAAACTAATTTTGACTCAAACTAATTTTGACTCAAAGTAATTTTGACTCAACCTAATTTTGACTCTCCCTAATTTTGACTCATTTAATTTTGACTCAAACTAATTTTAACTCAAACTAATTTTGACTCAAAGAATTTTTGACTCAAAGAAATTTACAATTTCATTTCCAAGCCATAAAAAGCAAATGGAGTGCAAGAAATCAGTTCTCAATCGAGATTTATTTTTGGCCTTTTTGGCCTTTTTCGCCTAAGTCGAAAAGAAGAAGAAATGAGAAGCATGTGAAGAAGCACAGAAGAGACCATGCAATATGAGCGCGTGCGCTCATCATTGCGCGCGCGCGCGCACGCGGAACGAAGAGCCCACCGTGGCCTTGCTTGCAGCCTTTACTAGTACTACTATACTAGAGTAGTGAAGCAGCCTTTCGGCCAATAACTGCTGTATAGTAGCGCCCTGGGCAAAAGCTGGTGGCGGTGGAGAGAGAGAGAGAGAGAGCTCAAGAAAGGCCAAAGCCTTGGCATTGCACGCAAGACCACAACAAAGTACAGAAGTAGCCTAAAATAGTTAAATTGTAACAGTGTGATAATACTTTAACAACTACATATAGATAGAGCATGAGAGGGAGGCTCTTGAACTGCTCCATTGTTGGCCTTGCTGCAAAGGCCACCAGCAGCATTCCGGTGTGGACAGGTAAGAAGGCCTTTTCTGCTTATTACACACTTATTTCAGCCTTGTGCCAAGAAAGCAACAGTGGATTTGGAAAAGGTCTTCAAAGGCCAATAAAGGCTGGAAAATGATATTGGCCAAGGTGGAAAAAAATAACTACATTCCTTAGAACATTTGGGCTCAATGCAAAGTTCTAAAACTTTATAAATTTGACGACATTTCTAAATGATTTCGATACAAATCTGCATTGAGACTTGATTTCGACTGCTTGAATTGCTTGGCTAAGCTTTCTAGTGAAATAGATAAAGAAGCTGTTGCTTAACTCATGAACGAGAATTGATTCTCACTTTTGAAAGGCCTCAGATTATAATTTAAAGAAAAGATTTCAAAGGCTTTTTGGATACAGCTGTGTATTTCTAAGCTGTAAGCAGGTAATGCAGCATGTTTGGGGGTTGCTTTCTCAATGCAACTGGACTTAAATCAGATACTTAAGGATCTGATAGTAGCTTTTGTAAGTTTAGGCTGTCCATTTGAGAGAGGAAATCAATTTGGCAGGTAGAAAATTCAATCAATCCATAATGCCTTGGAAAATCTATGTGAAAAGAGGGAGCAAAACCAATAAATCACTCGGGAAGCTGACAGTGGCACAAATTTCAGAACCTACTACCATCTCTTACATAAAGTTTTCTTTTTTCCACCCAAAGAAAAAAGAAAATAGAAGAATATGTTCCACAGCTTTTGTAGTTAAGCCAAGCGTAAAGGGAAAACCTTGTCGCTAAGAAACTTTAGTTGAAGCTTACAATTTCACTGGAAAGCTCTGGAAAGCCGATTGAGGCAAATAAATCTCGTCTCAATGCTGGTTTTCCAGTACTTCAACGTCAGCTGTTGCTGCCCTGAATAAATGCAATAAAGGAAATGGCGAGCTGTGTGTGTGGTTGGCATAACTGAACCACTCAATCCTCATTTCAAGGAAGAAGTTGAGCAAACAGACAATAACTTTGTGCTAGCGAAGAAAAGTTTTCACAAGTGGAAAGCCGCTTCACTGCATACAGAAGAGCAGCTATAGTAGAAGTTTGCCCTTAATTTCGCAGTAGGACCTTTTCTTCCTTAATGAAGTCGCACTCTTGTGTGTCACCAGCAATGTGTCACATTCAAATTGCTGGAACGCCCTTTAGATTTATTTGTCTCGTATTCATTTAATTTGTGCGCAGTAGGATCTGCTGATGAGGCTCCTTGACTCAGTTTTGGCACCAGGCTCTTCGGTATGCTGTAATAATGTTACCATAATCTAATAATTTGAATAGCAATCTTTTTCCCACCTCAAATGATGCATGTTCAAACATATGGTTGCAACGAAGAAGATTTGTTGCATACAACAATTTCGAAATGAAGCATTAGAAAGCAAATTGGGGCTGGCAAACAGAGTCTCATTAATGATTGCTTTGCCCTACACTAGATAAAGACAAACAACTTTCTCTTCGGGGAGCGATTTGAATGTGACACACTTAAGTTCACTGCTGCTGTAGGACCTTTTCTCGCTTGATAAAGTCACACTCTTGTGTCATCAGCAAACTCCTAATGTGTCACATTCAAATTGCCAGTGTTTGCCTTTGCCGAGTTTAGGACAAAGCAATCACTAATGAGACTCGGTTTGCCAGCCACATTTTGCTTTCTAATGCTAGGTAGTGAAATTGTTGTACGCTCCAAATCTTCTTTGTTGCAACGATATGCTTGGACGTACATCGGTTGAGGTAGGAAGGAGATTGCTATTCAAATTATTAGATTATGGTAACATTATTACAGCATACCAAAGAGCCTGGTGCCAAAACTGAGGCGAGGAGCCTCATCAGCAGATCCTACTGCACACAAATTAAATGAATACATATTGCTTTCCCCTGCTGTAGCCAACCATAAATAACATGGTCTGGTTTTGACACTTTAATCAACCCAGTCCAACCTGCAAATGTAGCACATCTCTAGAGCTTTCCGAAAGCATATTCTTTTAATAAAGGTTGTGATGAATGATATATTTTGAGCAAATTCAAATGATTTTCCTCACTCAGTTGACTTCTCTGGAGCTTCTTAAAGAAAAAACAGCAAAAAAGTCAAATTTCCATTGAGGACTTATAAGTATGTTCGAGAAAGCACGAGATTACTTGCAGATGAACATTAGCAGTAGTCAATATATGGCATTCATTGGGATTATAGCTGTATTTTAAGGCATCAGCATGGTGAGCAGCTTTCTTTTTCCGGGCTTTGCTAATGGATCAAGCTAAGTCCTTCATCTACTCGATGAAGGCAAGCAGAAGATCTGCATTGCTTCACAATTCTTAAATCAAGTCTCATTACTGATTTCTTTGCCATTTGCTAGTACTGAAACATTTGCGAATATGTCTCAAGTGTTCTGTTGATGCATGTGGAGTGAGTACAAGTGTCCTTGGGCAGAAACAAGCTGATCATCCATGTATTTACCCAATTGGCTGTAATTGCATAACACAACAATACTTATGTGCTAGGACTTGGGATCCAGCCATAAATAAAGGACCTAAGCTGTATTTCCCTACGCACACAGGCATAAAGTTAATGGTGTGAAACTAAACAGTTTCCTTCAACATTTGCTTTTTTAGAAAGTTAAGGGAAAGCATATAAATGCCTTTTTCATTTCCAACCACACACACACACTTGAGAAGAATATATTTGAAAGTTTGCTGGAAATGCCATCTTCTCAGCCAGGAAGAATGCAACATCAGCAAAATAGCCCTGGTGAAATGAAATTCTTCAGCAGTCGCGAAATGAATGGGTAGCTAATTAAGCGGATAAAGTCCCAAGGGACATTAGGAAGCTCAATGGTATACAACTAAGAAAAGGCGGTCTGTTCTCTGTCTTCCAGGAAATTGAGGCTTCCATTCTCCTTCATCTTCATTACTACCAGCAACAAAATGGCAGACAAACTGAGGCCCGATGAGCTAGCAGCCTTCAAGGCTGCTTTTGACATGTTCGACAAGAACCAAGATGGCACAATATCCACCAAGGTGATAGTCGTGTTTTAAAGCATATGCATTTTTAAAAGTATATAGTATACACTTGGTATTATTATTATGCTTTTGTTCGAGCTTTTGGAGGAGCAAATTGCATTGAGACCTTACAGAATAAAAGATATGTACTGCACAAGAAAAGAACAAAGAACAGCTCTGTACTGCAACTTTCATGGATCCCATTTTTAAGGCATCCATCTCATATAATGTTGCATCATTAATGGGACTTTTCTATGATTTTGATGGTCAAAAAGTGCATTTTAGTTTGTTCATACCTACTATTGCATGACTTACTGGTGTACATCCATTTCTTTTAGATTGCAATACTACTAAATGATACTGATTTCCATTTCTATTGAAGGAACTGCACGCTGCAATGCGAAGGGCTGGGCAAAACCCGACTGAGGCTGAAGTCCAAGATATGATCAATGAGGTGGACGTTGATGGCAGTGGATATTTGGAGTTTCCAGAGTTCTGCATGATGATGCACAAAAACTCAACGATAGTGATCAGGAGAACGAGCTCAAGGAGGTTTTTCGAGTCTTTGGCAAGGATGAAACTGGTGAGGCTGAAAACGAGGCAGCTCTCAAGGGCCCTACAAAGATCATTATATGGACCTTTTTATAGCTTACATTTCTTCGAGCATGGATAGATTGGGTGTTCATGCCTTCGAGCTTCACTTCATTCATGATGCAAAAGAATATCAGTAACTTTGTCATGTTCTGACCAGTTCTTAGTACTGATAGTCAAATTGTATTAAAGCCTCTCATTACTTATGAATTTGAAAAGAAATACTGAAACATTAAATGTTTTGAGCTTTATTTTGATACAAGAGGGTAAGCTTTTGGCAAGGTCTTTGGCTTGGGTTGGAGAAGGATGTATTGGCAATTTTATGGTTGGATAGACCTTTCCATCAGAAGATATGTATTCAAATGTAATGCATCGCAACATGAATACATATTAGAAAGCAACAGATAGGGCAATGCATAACATTAGGCTTGATTTCAATCAAATATCCACTGTATGTCTTCCATGAAGGGAAAATGGCCAGAATTGAAAGATTAAAATTAGGTCATGCAAAAGAAATCTTTTTGTAATGACACGATGTATTCACTTTCAGGCTGTATCACAGCTGATGAGCTCAAATTTGTCCTCACGCATTTACCTGGCAAGGTGACGTACAAGGAGATTGATGAAATGATTCGCACAGTGGATGAAAATGGCGATGGGAAGATCAACTACCAAGAGTTCAGGGTGATGATTGGGGCCAAGCCCAACCTGACAGCAGCCAGGGCGGCCCAGAAGGCGGCTGAGGGCAGCAAAACAACCTCTGTTACCTCAACTACCACCACACTGACAACCTCCATGGTGACTGCAGCTTTGGCCAACAATACAACCTCGACAACCATGGTTGGTGGCAAAAAATGACTTATCAAAAACTCAGTGATTGTTCACCTAGCCAAGAAGAAAGTTGGTCTTACTATTTGTGTTAGTACCTTTCCAAAAAGCATTGAATCATAACACACTAATAGGTCATCCATGTACTGTTGAGTGAGATCATCAACATACTTTTCAAGGCTACTATTAAATCATCCATATACATGATTACTTTGCAAAGCTACGATTAAATCATCCATATACATGATTGCTGAAAAGGTCATATCAACAGCAATGGCCACAATCCCCCCCTTAACCCATCAAGTGATTTCATTAGACCTTCCAAAGCATCATGGCTACTATGGCAAAAATGAGATGGCTATCAAATTCAGAGTTGAGGAGCTAGCTTTCGATGCCTTGACAATTAATTGTTATACCGTCAGCCAAAAACAAAGTTGATATTTGATATTTGTACAAGTAGACATCCCTCCCCTACTCGATTTATGGGTGTCCTTGTTTTTGTTTGGCTCTGCAGCTTTTCAAGCTAGAGTGCAGCAATGTTTATCGACATATTGGGTCAGCCAGAAGCAGATACTTTTTTTCCAGATGCAATACCACATCCAAGTTCATCTTATTCATTTGATGCCAAATCAATGCTTTAAAAGAACCCCACTTTAATTTCAAAAGATTTGGTTTCCGGAAACCGAAGAGCCAAATGCATTGATCCTCGATACTTTTTAAAGTATCGAGGATCAAGCAGGATCAAGTGAATCCTGAAAGCCAAACAAATAAGGTTATTTCGTGAAGTTGCTCAACTAAATTTTGCATGGACACGTACCACCCTGTAACTAAACAGTTTATGAAGAAAACCTTTCCAATGTTTAGCATTTCGAAAAAACGACCATATCCTCACTAGCAACTCCAGTGCAATCACCACCACATAATGATAATTATATTACACAAATATTCCAGTTATTACTACTATTCATGAAATTGTTGTTTATTGTGAGCAGATGATAATAAATAAAGGCAGCATTTAAAGCTTTCAAAAGAAGTACGATGACCAAAATTGTACTGAGTCAATTGATTCCACCTTGGATTTTGCTCTAGGCTAACCACATGTGACTAAACCACAAACTTGCTACAACTGTCAATTGCCCGTTCTCATATTTTTCTAGGTTAGGTTCCCATAATGTTAAGCAAGGCTCTTTGGAGGCGCATATCTCAACAACTACTGAGCCGATTGGCACCAAACTTGGTAGGATTCATCAGTAGACCCTAATAATCATTCATGCCAAAATTCATCCGGATTGAAGGCTGATTAGAGGAGGCCATTTTTTCACGCTATAAATGTGAAGCAAAGCCGCCTTGCTTCACATTTTAAACGGCCTCCAGTTGGGGGCCTCCTCGGATCTCAACCAAATTTGGCACACAGCTGTGGATAGCCTCACTGAAGAATCCTACCATGTTTGGTTCCAATCGGCTCAGCAATTGCTGAGTTATTTGCTTCCAAAGAGCCTTGCTTAACATCATAGAGCTTTGCTTAACTGATATGAGAACGGGATAATAAAACATATTTTACTTAAGTAAATCATCGAGCCGAGCTAAGTAAATAATGGTAGGCATCGTGACATCTTTGTTTGACAAATTGCTCAAGAGATTCTCATGTGACCACGATGCTTTGCTCAAGAAATCTAAGGTAGCATTGCTTTCTTGGATGCCTAACAAGGTCTTTTTAGGTTTTAGGAACAATTAGACATTGCCACAGTATTGATGTTGTCATTTGACAAACATGCCCCTGAAAATCAACAAAAAGTTTGCCCATTATTGCCTTTTGACTCTTTTAGCCATACTTGTATCATCACCTCTGCTAGTTTTATTGAAGAATCTGCCAGAAAATGAAAGAAATGAAAGGGATAATGTGACAAGACAACAACTGACGACAACTAGGGGTTCCCTGAGAGACCATCATACACCATCATCCTCAACGGTGACTGCGACCAGTGATGGTTCATTGTCAACTGTTCCTGAAGGCTGTTTTAGACAATGGATTGGCGATGGTTATTGTGATGATCAAAATAACAACATTGACTGTGATTTTGATGGGGGGACTGTTGCAACCCATTCGCAATCCATTCGCTTTGCCAAATTTGCTATTGCTACCCCATGACAACTATAAGGTCATCCACATACATTTTACATGTGAGCAAATCATGGGATCCCGAACTTTGTCCACACCCCATGTGGGTTGCAGATGAGGTTTGTGATGATACCACAAACATGGGAGATTGCTACTATGATGGGGGACTGTTGCAGAGTAGATTCCATCTTGGACTTGTGTGAAACTTGCCAATGCCTTTCCGGATTCCCATTATCCCCTTCCGGAAGCCTTTGCGACAAGTCCCCAAGGGTAGGAGACGGCTTCTGTGATGACGAAGTGAACAATGCTGATTGTACTTTTGATGGAGGAGACTGCTGTGCTACTCTCATGCAAAGCTATGTGGACTGCTCATTCTGTTTCTGTTTCAAATGTGACCCCGGATGGGTTGTAATTCAGGGGCAATGTATGATGTACAATGACTATACCATGACTTTTTTGGAAGCCAATCACCAATGCCAAAGCATGGGAGGAAAGCTCTATGAGCCTCTGGATGCTCTGGAATATTCCCTGGTGACTTCGGCTTTCAGTGAGCATAATCATCCTGTGTGGATAGGGATAACTCGACTGACTACTGAAAGGTACTCTCACTCCAATCGATAGCAATGGTTGTTGCAAGTTAGGCTTTCAGATTTGTGTACCACAGCGATGAGAGAGCTCTGGCATTTTCCAATTGGAAATCCGGAGAGCCCAGTTCCCCTAAGGGACTGGCAGATTGTGTCCAAATGATGCCTTCGAATGATGTGTATGCATTCCAATGGAATGACAGGTCATGTGCACTCTTCAAATCATCCTCCATTTGCCAAGGTACCATTGTTATCACTTCTAAATACAATACCATGAGTATTCAATTGTAGCTGACCCGAAATTGCTGATTGACTCATGCAAGTTCACGACAGTGCTTGGTGATGGCCATTGCGATTCAAAAGCGAATAATCATATATGTAACTATGATAAGGGAGATTGCTGCCCTCCAGGAACTCCTTGCATGTTCTAGGATGTTCAAACTATAATAATCCATTACTAACAAATGTAAGCATCAAATGCTGATCTATCTCTTTCACTATGATTGGCTAAGGTTTTTCAAAAGCAATAGTTATGCCCCAATAACCTTTACATTGTGACTCTTGAGTTACCTTCATAACCTCCACTCTGGCAACCTTACAGGAGACTCCGCATTTGATTCCTTTATGAAAAGTACTGCTTAATGATTTCAACTCATTAACTGCATTATTAATTTGACAAACAATATTCCGGTTCTTCTCTTCTTTATTTTATCAGTGTTGACAGAAAGATGGCAATTGATGGAAAGATTGTGTGACAAATCAAAAGATTGTGTTTTGGCTTTTCAAGATTGCATTCTAATCAATGAAATATATCAATAATTATGTGATGCTTAATGAAAGACAAGATGATTTAAAACCTTTTAAAATGCCATTTAGTCAATTTAGCCTTTTTAAGCGTTAATTCCTGAGGGTTTGAACACAAAAGACCTCTGAAGAAACATGATAAAAAGGAAAGCAGCGATAACTTTTTAACAGATGATGAAGTGTATACAATGGAGGTAACTCTGCTCTGTACGAAGAAAAGGAACTTAATTTATATTAACTTTCTGCCATTTAAGCAAAGCTCCCATGAAATTGCAGCACTCGCTGGCACTCGGCCTTAAAAAGTTTCCCTCGGGTTTTCATACTCCAGCTTACTTTTAAAAAAAGGGGAACTCTGATGCGAAATAAAGACATTTATTATGGCCAATTGAAACAGCTCATCTTTTGTTTTCATTCACAGGTACAGCAACAATTTTGAAAGACTTCAGAAACATAATAATGATCAGCCTCAATACTTTAAGGCTTTGCAGTAGTTTTCGTATTATTATTGTTGAGAGAGGAGGGCTTAAAAATATATAGAGAGATTATGCTCATTTTTTGCATTGGAAAATAATCCTGTCTTCTTGTTCACCAGGGATTCAATTTTTGCATTTGAAAAAGTACACTTTTAGAAAAATACACTCATTTATGCTTGAATAATTAAAATAACACTTTTGATAAATATGTTTCTCTTTTGTTTTTGCACCATTTACTAACAGTATGTACAGTTTTGTCATAGAAGAATTTAAAGATTTTTTGAACTGTTTTCTCTTATTTAATGGTTGAAGTCAATATAAACTTCAGTAAGTTTTAGACAAAACTTAGTAGCCTAAAAAAGTGATAGGTTTTCCAAGTGAAAATATTACTTTTCTCATGTAGGGTGAAATATTTGAATTTGGTCGAATTATCATCATATCATAGGAAAGGGGGACAGATAAGAAGAGATTTTTAAGAACTTTTAAAGCCTTGCTTTCAACAAGGGCTTAAATACTATTTACATTGATCATCGTCAGTTTGCTTCAGCACACCGGGCATAAATTGCACTCGCTTTTCTATGGCATCATGAGAACCAGCCAAGTAGTACTTGTCATTCGATTCATTGTCATTGGTTTCATCCCTGAAGTCGTCAAACTTGACCACATCACACCGATGAGAAATGGTTTGCACATCATTTTCGTCATAGTGGTTTGACTCGAACAAGGCTCCCTGAAAATGCTTAAAAGTTAATAAACTGAAACTTAAAATATATCCATCTCCATTTATATATATATATATATATATATATAAGCTTGAACCTTTGGACATCTTTTTTTGTTTTCTGACAAAATGAAAAATATTAATTTAAATTCCGCATGACAGAAAAAAATAAATGATGCATCAGTTTTTATCGGGGCAATTTTCTTGGTTGCCTTGGGAAAATTGAATTTTATCGGTCTTTTCCCTTTAAAATTGATTGTTTCAGTTATTACAAAAAATCTTTCCAACGATATCATTTAAAAGTCCTGTATCTCTTGAATAAGTGACACAAAATTTAGATTCCCGTACCGTCCAATTTTGAATGGACAGACTGTATAATAAGTATATAAATAATACATATATACTAAGTATATAATATGAATTAAATTAGTTGAGTCACCTTGGGTTGGAGAAGGTTGTTGAGACTTTTTCGATCCTTCACATTCAATTCTGCAAGATGGTAGTACCACCGTACGCCTACATTTTTGTTGCCCGATGCCGTCTCCCACATGGATTCTAGGCGCCCAATGTAAGGTTGATCCGGGCAGTTGGTTGATAGGAAAACAGCGCTGTCACCAATGCCCAACTTCTCATCCTTGCGCTCAATCAGCTTATGGTAAATCCGACCCTTTGCCCTCTTTTGCCCCTTGTCTGCCCATTTCCAGACTTGATCCTTGGGCAAAAAAGAGGCGATTCCACCATTCTTGCTTCCGTCTATTTCAGAATCGGAGCTCTGGAAAGATGCAATTGAATTGTATTGCTGGGTATTTTTATATAGGACACAAGTCAACTTACTGATGAAATGGAAGGTCTTGGTGCCAGATTAGCCTTTCTGACAACTTTTGTGTTTGCATGAGGTTGCTTACTTGGCTGACTGCCCACATGGATGCGCATCTTCAGACTTTGCTTGCATTCCGGATCAAGACTTGGTTTAATGCTACCATCTTCTCGAACCACATGGCTTTGTTTACTTTCTTGCTTGACACCCACAATGTTTTGTTTACTTTTCTTCTGAAGTGGCTCGGTGTCAAATGAACTTCTCGGTGTCTTGGGGGAAAAGCTTGCCCAGGATTGACGACGTTTACGCCGATGCAAAGTTGTCATCAATGGATCCGGATCATGCACTGAAAGAAATGTCATCCATATACCAAATGCCAAGATATTGCATGAAGTGTGTCCTACCAACAAGAGGATAATTTGGGGGGAGAAAGCGTATACTGTCTACATGTATGTCCCGATTGTCTCCATCGTCCAGTTCCACATTGACATAGTTGCTGTCAAGTTTGGGGTCAATTTCAATATCACTGATGGTGCCTGGATACAGATGATTGTACTTTTGGCTCCAGTAAGCGCACACACGAGTGCCAATCGTCAAGGCATCAACTGAATGTGGACGAACTTCGAATATCTGCAAAAAAAGAACATGTTCTTCATACTCTGAAGTTGTAATAAGTTGTAATGACGTACAGCTTCATTGAGGACTTCCTCCCTCGAGAAAATGTGGGGCTTGTTGCCCCTCTCTTTGTCAACCAGAACCCCATAAATGTCTGGTGGACTTATGGCCTGGATTTTGCCAGGATGAAAGTGTCCGTCCAATTTGACCAGAACACGTAAACCCTCTTCCAGATCATCTTGCTTTATCAAGCACGACTCAGGACCTGCATTGCAAACCAACACTATTATAGTATGAATTACTCATAATGAAGAGAATGATTACCCTGGATCGGCTCATGGATGTCATCATCGTCACATGTCGTTGATCGCCTTCGCTTCTTGTGGTGTTTGTGGTGGTGATGGCGATGATGCTTATGCTTTTCCTTCTTCTCCTTTTTGGCCTTCTTCTCTTGCTTCCGGATCTTGAGCATCATCTTTGGCAAGGGCTGCTCTTCTTCCTCAGCATCACTGACGTCAGCATCAACATTGAGATCTTCCTTGAGAAGAAAGGCTTCCTTCTTCACAATTGTTGGCGTGTCCAATTTAGACACTTCTTGCTTCTTCGGACTTCTATCATTGTTAGCAGCATTAATAGACACTTCCTTCTTTATGGGACTTACAGGAGAGATGAGATGAACTTCTCTCTTGATGTTGGCGCAAGACAAAGGTGTGCTTGTCTTGAGAATCGGCTCTGCCTTTGGAGTCTTGGTATTGGTACTTGGACTTACTGGTGTACACCGACCAGTTTTTGTGTCATGTAGAAGAAAGGCGTCTTTCTTTGGCGTCCAACTTGATACATTGTTCTTGGCATCCTCCTCCGGTGCAGAAGGCTTGCTACTAGTCAATTTAAGAAGATTCTCAAACGGATTCGGCCGCGCTGACCTGAATTTGGAGTTGATTGTAGACAAGTCAAGACCGTTGTTACTAGATGACGATGTATGTGGTGAACTGACAGGACTAGGGCTGGCCTTTGTAGGCTTCAGCCATGGAATGATTGGCGCCAATGTGGTCTTCTTATTGCTGGACAACTTGCTCGGTGATGATGTTGGTGGTTTGAGTTGTAAAAGCTCCTTGTATTTCTCCTTGTAACGCTTCTGTATCACTGCCAAATCGCCCCTCATTTTGGCCTCCCACTCGTCCATTTGTGTCTGGCTTTTCGCAATAGCCCCTTTGTTTGATTTGCTTGCAATAAATGCCTTGGCTTTGGTCTCAGCCTTTGGACTTTGGTACTCGCGACAATCAAGGCTCTTTGACCTGGACTTGCTACTACTTAGAGATTCATCATTGGGATTCTTCAGGTGGCCTTCATCATCACTCAGAAAAGCAGCATCACACAATAGGCCAAGCCTTGAAGGCCGTCTTCGTTCCTTTTCGTGTTTCTCAATACTTTCGGCCAAGATGTGAAGTCCAACCGGATCGAGCTCAGGTTCGCCAACAGACAAAACATCTTCGTGCACTTTGATCTCCACTGATTCTGGACGTTGTAGTGTCTTGTCTGCCTTTGGCCGTGGTTCTTCTTTGGCTGCCAACAGGGGGGACTGTTGTTGCTGATGATGGTGCTGATACAAGAAACCTTGACGAGCCTGGAGCCAGGATTCTTGCTGAAGTTGCATTAATGACTGTTGGAAAGGCGTGAGACCGATGGGTGCTGATGGCGGTGGCGGGGCGGGTGAAGGCCACAGGGCGGCAGACATGGGGTTGAAGCCTGGCACAAAGAACACTTGTCCTGTCAGAGGATCCTGGTAGCCTGGCTGATATGCCAGAGGCCACATCGGGGGCCAATACGGTCCAGCCGAAGCTAGAGAAGCTAATGTTGATGAAGACGATGTTGCCTGTTGAGGCAATGGTGGCGTAGGCCTTGGTGGGGTTTTCAAATCTCTTTGTCTGCCCACAGCAATGCCTATTGGGATGGACGTCTTGCTGTCTTCCTGATCTGAAGTCACCGTCTCGCTTTTCAGATGCTTCATCCCGGAGGACTCACTGGAGGCTGGACTACTGTTTGAGAACAAGGAACTCCAGGACGATGATGAGAGCTGACCGCTTACACCCAGACCCGGGCTGGACGTCATGATGGAGATGGGTTCCCCAAGTTGGACACCAGAGCTTGACGTCAAAATGGAGATGGGCTCCCCAAGTTGGGCGCCATAATTTGACATTGGGGTTGCACTCAGCCTGGACGATTGCCATTGACGAAGGGACTTGTGATTCACCGGGGTTGTTCGAGAGCAATTGGCTGAAGAAAGGGACGAGTCCCAGTCTTCAAATGCTGAGTCGTTGCCATCAGTCGTCCCATCGTGGGCCACTCCATCTGGATTGCGCCTTTCTATTAATATAAGAACATGATTAAGATAGATAAGATATACTAAGATGCTGGCGCACCTGTCTTGATGTGGTGGTACACCAACGGCTTGGCTTCTGGAGTAAGCGAAATCGGTGGACTAGCCAACCGGTTGGGAATGGGCCGAATCACTGGGCTGAGGCTGCTGCTCACCGAGGCTGCTGCCAACAAAGGATGCGAATGTCGACCGGTTGGATATGTCGTGGTGGTTTGCTCCCAAGCTGTGAAGTGTCGAGTGGTTGTCGTGGTTGCACCTGAAATCAGGTAATAACATAAGCTTATTTTTATCATTGCTCTACTACCAAATATTTTGAAAAATGAAAATTGATGAGTATTTTATAAGTGAATAGTTCCTCAGCTAAAAATAACGGACAATACTGAATTTTGAGAGAACTGATTCTTCCTATTGTACTGCAAAGTGTTTACTTTCAGTAACTATTGAAGTCAAGGCATATTTTCATGACATAGACAATGATTCCATTCCTACTTTGTCATAGAATCAAAAATGAACAGAGTCATCAATTTCAAAAGTGAATTCAATACCGTTTCAGTCATTTTCAGTTGAATTTCAGTCATTAAAGCTTGGAACAGCAGTCAATTTTGGGAGAAACTGTTTCGGAAGAAATTCAGTCTTGGAAAAAACTCAATCTAAAAAGTAAATGTAGCAGCAAAATTCGTTCATTTTCAGATTCATTTTTTATTGTGACCTGCATGTCAGTTATTTGTCATTGTCAGTTGACTAACATTCATTTTAAGCTGAAATGCAATTGTGAAAAATTGAAATTCAGTCATTTCTATCATCAATTTTTTTCCTTTTCGGTTGAAATTCAATATTTGCCATTTTAAATATTTTCATTTTCGGTTGAAATTTAGTCATTGCCATTTTAAATATTTTTTCAGTAGAAATTCAGCCATTTTCATTTGAAATTCAGTCATTTTCAGTTGAAATTCAGCCAAATTCATTTGAAATTCAGTCATTTTCATTTGAAATTCAGTCATTTTCATTTGAAGTTCAGCCTTTTTTCATTTGAAATTCAGTCATTTTCAGTAGAAATTCAGCCATTTTCATTTGAAATTCAGTCATTTTCAGTTGAAATTCAGTCACTTTCAATAACGGAAAGCAGTCATTATTTTCAGTTGAAATTCTGCCCAGGATGCCGAGCAGGTCTCAACACGACGAGAATCAGCTGAAACTCGAATCAGCTGACGAAAATCGGTTAAATTCCGTTGCGTAGCAAACAAATTAAAAAAATTCCGCCAAAGCGCACCGCGTCAACTCTTTTTGGCCAAATCCTACACTCTATTTTTCCCCTCGCTTACCCTGAGGCCTTTGGTGGTCATTGTTGAGTTGGTAAGTGAGCCAATTTCGGGCCTGGGCCCCGGGGCCGCCTCGGGTCTCCTGCTTGGGCCCGAGGAGCCCGCGGGGCCCGCGGTTTGCCCCCGAGCTGCTGCTGTCACTAGGCAACAGCATCGCGATTTTCCATTTTTTTTTATTTGCTGTTGTTGTTTTCTGATGGTCAACTTGGTTCAATGCCCAAAGTGAGACTGAATTGGTCGGCCCGGCGCGCCCGAGTTTGGGGCCACTTTTATTTTTCGGTGCGTAGAAACGACGGTTGTTCGTCAAACGGGGCAGCGGGCGGCAAAATCTAGGGCGTATGCTCGAAACCACCAACTCAATGTTAGAAGCAGCTCTTTATTCTTTATTTTTTGTGTGGAGTATTTTCATCATTTTTCCGGAGTATTTTTATTATTTTTTGTGAAGTATTTTATAGTTTTTTGAGGTGCATTTTTATAGTTTTTTGAGGTGCATTTTTATAGTTTTTTGAGGTGCATTTTAATCATTAATTGAGGTGCATTTATATCATTTTTTGAGGTGCATTTTTATCATTTTTTGAGGATTATTTTTATTATTCTTTGTGGGCTCTCAAAAGAATAGTATTTATTTCGAATCTTTGTTATTCAAAGGATGATGAAAAATCGATGCTAGTTTTCACATTATGAAAAAAAATCTTTTTAACTAGAAAATTATTAAATGTAGTGCTCGAAATTGAAAACAAGCATTTTCTACGAAAAATTGAATTTTTAAGCTTAAAAAATGCCCAGGAATGTCGGAATGATTCATGGAATTATTTTTAAAAAAGTTGAGCTCGAGGCCGGATTCGATCTGTGAGCTGAGTCGCGCTGCGCTTCCAGAAGAATCACGCGTGCGCGCTGTGAAAAGCCGTGTGACCCGACGATTTCGCGACTTTTCTCCATTGCTCAAAATCGCGCCCTTTTTCGCGGATTTTGCACTTTTTTGGAGCCACTTCCGAATTCCGGTTGAAATTGGCTCGTTTTCAAGCGCAAAATCACACTCAACTTTGGCTGAAAAGTTTCACTTTAAGGCTGATTTCGATTGCCGTTTTTGGCTTTTACTAGCCAAGTTTTGGCCATTTTTGAAAGGTGAACACTGGCCACACTTTCACGTCAACCGGCAGGCGTTCTTTTTCCGTGAAAAAGGTATATTGAAACCCTCGGATCTTTTTTTGTCAGTTGCCAACCAACTTTTTTTCTGCGTCAAAAATGAGTCACACCACGTGGATTTTTGCGGGAAAATCCCAAAAGTCACCAACAAAAAGATCTAAAATGCCAGTTTCTTCATTTAAAATTCACTTGTTTCAATTTCATTCTAAGAATTGCTCAGTTTTTTGTTTGTTTATTTTTATTTTTATTTTTAAAAAGCTGCTAATCTTCTGTAAAGTTTTCTTTTTTAAAGTTTCATTTTCATGGTCTCGATTTTCCATTAACTATTTAAGCTCAGTTTTGTGCTCATTTCAAAATTAGGCCTCAGTTTGAGTGGGGCTAGGTCTTACGATTAGGCTCAGCAAAAAGCTCAGTTTGCTCAGTAGTGGGGATTTATCAACTTTGCTCACATCAGAAAAACCCTCATGAAAAACTGCATTCAAGCTTCTTCAAATTATTACTGCGATGATCAGATGATTATTTTGAAAACAAAAACTGAGCTTCTTTTACAACCTCTATTGTCAAATGACAATTTTTAAATGAAGGCTCAATTTCGGTAACTTCAATTCCTTCATGTTTGTCGCAGTACTGTAAGGCTCAGTAGCATAAGGCTCAGTACTAGAAGGCTCAGTACCGGAAGGCTCAGTACTGGAAGGCTCAGTACAGGAAGTCTAAGTATTGGAAGATTCAGTGCTGGAAGGCTCACTATTGGACAGTTCAGTACAGAAAGGCTCAGTACAGGAAGTCTAAGTATTAGAAGGCTCAGCACTGGATGGTTCAGAACAGAAAGGCTCAGTGCTGGAAGGCTCACTATTGGACAGTTCAGTACAGAAAGGCTCAGTACTGGAAGGCTCACTATTGGACAGTTCAGTACAGGAAGGCTCAGCATTGGATGGTTCAGTACAGGAAGTCAAAGTATTGGAATGCTCAGTATCGGAAGGTTCAGTACTGGAAGGCTCAGCACTGGAAGGTTCAGTACAGGAAGTCAAAGTATTGGAATGCTCAGTATCGGAAGGTTCAGTACTGGAAGGCTAATTCCTGGTAAGCTCAGTATACTTTAAGGCTAAGTAACGAAAGGCTCAGCCCTGAAAGACTCGGTTCTTGAAGTCTCAGTATTGAAAGGCTCAGAACTGGAAGGCTCTTTCATAGAAGGCTCATTCATGGAAGGCTCATTAATGAAAAGCTCAATAATGAAAAGCTCATTCATGGAAGGCTCATTCATGGAAGGCTCATTAATGAAAAGCTCATTAATGAAAGGCACATTAATGGAAGCTAGTGCATTAGTGGAAGGCTCTTTAATGGAAGGCTCATTTATGGAAGGCTCATTTATGGAAGGCTCAGCCTTGAAAGACTCAGTTTTGAAGTCTCAGTTTTGAAAGGCTCAGCCCTGAAAGACTCAGTTTGTGAAGTCTCAGTTTTGAAAGGCTCTTTAGTGGAAGGCTCATTTATGGAAGGTTCTGACTTTGACTCATTTTTGCAGTTAGAAGGCTCATTTTTAGTGGAAGGTTCAGTTTTGGAAAGTTCCACTGGTTTTTTTTTCAAGGCTGAGTTCTTGAAGCTCCGTTAAAAGGACTCGGTCTTTTTTGCTCAGTCAGATAGGCTCAGTTTTTCGTAAAACTCCGCTTTTTTCATATATATTTACAAGGCTCAGCCAAAAAAGGCTCATTCATGGCTCGGTAAAGTGAATACTGTTATAGTAAGCTCATATGGCCTTTAAAAGTGGCGAGAAAGCCTTAAAGGCCAATGTAAGAATGAATGAAGGCCTTTCTTCCGCACACGAGACCAAATGGCTGTTTTTTCATAGTAGATTTTTCTATTATTTTAAAAAGTGAATAAAGCATTTTTACTTTGAATATTCATATAGAAAAAGACTTGAGTGAAAATATAATTAAAATATAATTTGAGCTTTTTTCAAATGATTCCAAAATGGAAAATTGTCAATTAAAGTAAGCTTAAAAATGTAATTTTAACCTGTTTCACTTTATTTGTGTACTATTATGGCTGAAATCAGCGTTAAGGCCTCTCAAAGGCCGTGGAAAGGCTCCCAGTCGTCTGGAAGACTTAAAGGCCTCACCATGGGGAAAAGTGGCCTTTAAAACATTTTAAAAGCTGCACATTTCAATTATTTTAAAGAGAAGAATTGTATTGGGGATTTTTCAGTAGAAAATCCCATGTGCATATGTGGTGGTGGGCTTTGAAGGCCGGAAAGTCGAGTGTGCACATGAGAGAGAAAGCTTCTCGTTGCTTCGACGAAGCTTCGTCGCAGTTAATGCCGAAATTGCTGAAGCACACGTGAATTCAGCCATTTGCTACTATAAAAAAGCTGCAATTTAAAAATCACAGAATTCAGCCTGATTTAACTTGGCCAAGTCGAAATTTTTAATTGAAATTGCAAAATACTGAGAGTGCTGAGAGTATCTAGTTAGAATGCTGAGAGTGCTGAGCTCATCTAGATGGAATGCTGAGAGAGCTGAAAGTCCAAAAACTATGAGTACTCAAGGTACAAAAATAACTGAGAGTGCCAAAAAACCAACAGTACTGAAAATCCAAAAACTGAGAGTACTGAGAGCACCAAAATGTACTGAGAGTACCATGAGTACCAGATAACTAACAGCACTGAAAGTTACATAAAACTGAGAGTACTGAGAGCACCAAGAGTACCATGAGTACCAAGATTGCTGAGAGTACCAAAAACTGAGAGCACTGGAAGTAGTACAAAAATAACTAAGAGTACTGACTACACCAAAAAACTGAGTGACTGCTGAAGGTTAACTGAGAGCACCAAGAGAACTGAGAGTACTGAAAGTCCCAAAAACTGAGAGAGTACTGAAGGTAAAAAACTGAGAGTACTGAAGTCCAAAAACTGAGAGCACCGAAAGTCCCAAAAACTGAGAGTACTGAAAGTCCAAAAACTGAGCGAGTACTGAAGGTAAAAAACTGAGAGTACTGAGAGCACCAAGAGCACTGAGAGAATCATGGTACTGAGAGCACTGAAAGTCCAAAACTGAGAGAGTACTGAAGGTAAAAAAACTGAGAATACTGACAGTATCTTGTGTACCAAGATTGCTGAGAGCACTGAAAGTCCATTAAACTGAGACCATTGAGGATACCAAGTCTAGTTAATTGAAATTAAGCATATTACTTGATTAGCTTCTAATTCCACTGAGATAGCAAAAACTGAGAGCACATATCCTGAGAGTACCTAGAGACCTGACATGCTGAGAGTACCAAAAGTGCACAGAGTACCAAAAACAGAGACTACTGAAAGTCCAAAAACTGAGAATACCAAAAAACATTGAAATTACAAATAACTGAGTGCTGAGAGCACAAAAAGCTGAAAGTAACAAAACTACTGAGATCAAACACCTAAGATACATAAAACTGAGAGTGCTGAGATGTCATAATAAACTGAGAGTGCGTAGATGTCAAAATAAACTGAGAGCACCAAGAGAACTGAGAGTGCAGTGCTGAGAACACCAAAAAACTGAGAGTACTGAAAGTCCAAAAAACTGAGAGTACCGAAAGTCCAAAAAACTGAGCGAGTACTGAAGGTAAAAAACTGAGAGTACTGAGAGCACTGAAAGTGCAAAAAACTGAGAGTACCAAAAAACACTGAAAATACAAATAACTGAGTGCTGAGAGCACAAAAAGCTGAAAGTAACAAAACTACTGAGATAAAACACCCAAGATACCTAAAACTGAGAGTGCTGAGCGTACAAAAACTGAGAGTGCTGAGATGTCAAAATAAACTGAGAGCACCATGAGAACTGAGAGTGCAGTGCTGAGAACACCAAAAAACTGAGAGTACTGAAAGTCCAAAAAACTGAGAGAGTACTGAAGGTAAAAAACTGAGAGTGCTGAGCGTACAAAAACTGAGAGTGCTGAGATGTCAAAATAAACTGATATCGCAAGAGTACTGAGAGCACCATGAGTGCTGAGAAGGCCCAATTTTTTCCCAATTGGTTCAGTTATTGTATTGAGTACCAAACGTGCTGAGACAACTATCTATGATGACCAGAATTGTTTATGGTACTGATCACTAATTTATTAGTTCCCACTGAATGCCAAAAGAACTTTGAGAGCTGAAAATTACAAAGTTTGCCAAAAGAGTGCCAAAATCTCAGGAGATTTCTTTAACTGAGATTTTTGTCCCTAGTTTTTTTTTTCCGCAATTGATTCCATTTTGGAATTTTTTGAGGTCACGATTTTCAAAGTGTCATTAAAAATGGCTTTTTTCCAGACAAAGAGAATTGCTGCAGGTGATTAGGCCTTCTTCTCTCTCTCTTTTATCAAATAGATGAGCGCGCGCGCGCGCGCACAGGTAAAAAAATTGCTCATGTGAGTTAAAAACACAGTGGCCGATTGCAAAGTTGCCAACCTTCAGATAAATGACAAAAAAACTTAAACATTACGTTCGTAGAAAGTCATTGCGCTCACGTTTAGCATCATTGCGCTCATCTTCAGAGCACTGCGCTCTTCTTACTGCCTAAAACTTAAAAGCGCCGCGCTCTTCAATAACGCACTGTGCTCATGATGAGCGCAGTGCACAAAAGCGAGCCGCACTCGATCTTTATGCACTGCGCTCTTAAAAAACGCACTGCGCTCTAAATGTCGCACTACGCTCGTAAAGGACGCTCCTCCGCTCTTTAAAAAGTGCTCTTCGCTCTTTTAAAAGTAACTCATTGCGTTCTTAAAAAATGCTCTTTGCTCTTTAAAAAGTAACTCATTGCGCTCTTAAAAAAACGCACCGCGCTTTTAATAATCACATTGCTCTCTTAAAAAACGCACTGCGCTCTTAATAATCACATTGCTTTCTTTAAAAACGCACTGCGCTCTTTAAAAAATGCTTTTTGCTCTTTAAAAAGTAACTCATTGCGCTCTTAAAAAAACGCACTGCGCTCTTAATAATCACATTGCTCTCTTTAAAAAACGCACTGCGCTCTTAATAATCACATTGCTCTCTTTGAAGAACGCACTACGCTCTCTAAAGACGCACTGCGCTCTTTAAAAAATGCTCTTTGCTCTTTAAAATTAATTCATTGCGCTCTTAATAATCACATTGCTATCTTTAAAAAACGCACTGCGCTCTCAAAAAAAGGCAAACTGCGCTCTTTAAAAAGTGCACTTCGCTCCTTTGAAATTAACTCATTGCGCTCTTAAAAAATGCGCTGCGCTCTTAAGTATCCTCATTTTGGTCAATCACTGCGCTCTTTTGTCGTTGCACATTTCATTGTTACCGCGACCAGTGTGCATATAGGTGATATTTTGTGCTGCGGTTCATCGTGCACTTTTCGCCAGACATCAGCGAAGCTCTTGCTTGGCTGGGCCTATTATTCAAAGGTCCCGCAAAAATGAGACATTTAATTGATGATGGCTCTTGAAAAAAGATCGCCAAATTGAATACATCTCTCTTTTTTCAAGTTTTAAAAAATCTCAAGCTAGATAAAGTGAATTTTTTTGGCCAGCATTTTTGGGACTCAGACAGCGACGAAAAAAATGAGACAAGCAGCAGGCCTACTTTTAAAAAAGACGCTATGAACACACACTGGGGTAAACATGCAAAAAAATTGCATTGATTGTATCAAGATCTAATTTGATCAATGTTTTAAAGTTGAAAGATCTAATGATCTAATCTTAGTTAATGCCTTTTTTTATCGTGCTTTGATCTCTTTTCATCCTGTTTTGATCTTTGTTGATCAAGTTTATAACTATTTGATCAAGTTAGAGTTGTGATCTAATTGGAGCAATTTCCAGATCTTTTTCAATAATTTTCGAATAAAGATCTAGCTTGATCCATTTTCAAGATCTAAATGTGAACCGAATCAAGTTTCAATTGTAGTTAAGACCTAACTTCGTAATGATCTGAAATGTTGCGCATTATTTCTTCATGGGGTTTTTTGGGCGGGTAGTGCCCCGCTGTGCATTACCGTACACAGAACAGCGCGTTGCATACAGCAGCAAATTCGATTTTTGGCCTCTCAAAATAAAAATGATGATGCACTCATGAAATTCCCACTTTTTATTACAATCCTAAAAAGTTGATTTATGGATTATTGCACTAATTTTTGACTAAATTAAACTCTTTCTCAATTAAGATCCAAGAAATTCAAAAATATCAAAAATATTAAAATTCTTCTTTAATTTTCGCTCAATTAAGGCCATGTTATAAATGACTAATATTTTTTGGGTCAGCAGCTGGAAGAAAAGGGAAAAGTGCATGTAGTATATACTATAGTCAATGCAAGTTTCTTTGTGTACGAGATTTTACCTCTCACGGCCACAAAAATAGGGCAGAACGCGTGAAAACGCAGTCAGTCATCTCTTGATGCACTCTGTTGTCAAGCGGGAAATGATCCTATGGAAAGCTGAGTTATTCCCACTAGTTTTGGGCCTTTAATCACTTACTTTGGATTTTTATTACTTGTTTTTATCTGTGTTCACCAAGATTTCAATGGTTTTTTTAGCTTTTTTTAAAGGCTTTTCCAAGTTATCATGTTTTTCATAGTTATCGTGATTATCAAAGTTTTCATAATTTTCAAACTTTTCAAGCATTTGGAACTTTTCATACTTTTTAAAGTTTTCATAGTATTTTTCAAAGTTTTTATGCTTTTCAAAGTTTTATGGCATTTTTCAAAGTTTTATGGCATTTTTCAAAGTGCTCATGCCTTTCAAAGTGTTCATAGTATATCTCAAACTTTTCATGTATTTCAAAGTTTTTCTGCGATTCAAAGTTTTCTTTTTTTTTTGAAGTTTTCATATATTTCAGTTTTTCATTTTTGAAAGTTTTTAAACTATATTTCAATGTTTTCATAGTACGTATATATTTAAAAGTTTTTCATATTTCAGAGTTTTTAACTAGTCTGATCAAAGAAAGAGATTTTTCTCGACTCTTTTTCGGCTGGTTCTGGCTTTCTCTCTTGTATGATTTATGTGCGCTAGCGTAAAAGTTGATCGACTGCGGGTTTCATTGGGCCCGCTGCTTATATGCTGCTGATGACGATGCAGCCAGTGAAAAATGCACTTTTATTTTTTCATCATCATGGCATTACATTTAGTAGTACGTATTTTAAGAAAACTACAAAATTATTTACGTATTCCAAAAGCTAAGAATTTTGATTTTAACGATTTTTATCTGGTGTTTTCACTTTTCTCCATCTTTGATGTTTTGATGTGGACCAAGTTTTTTCTGCCATTTTGGCTTAAACTTGATTTAGAGTATTGCCACCAAATCAGTGAAACTTTAAGCAATTGAAATTAATTGGACTTTCCAGCCTTATTTTTGCCATGACAACCAATTATGTAAAAAATTACTTTTTTCCAAATCAGAAAGTTTGCAAAGCTTCAAATAATTAAATAAATGGCTTTTAATGGAAGAATGGCACTCTAATGATGATTAATAAGCTCCTCATTGTTAATATACAGGGGGAACCAGACAGAAATCAAAGGTGATTTTTTTTCACTGTGTGTGTGTGTCAAGGCCATTAAATGTCTAGACAATTTCACTCCCTTATAGTTATAAAAGGAGCTGCTGCTCTTGATTGAAAATACTTTTCCCACTTTTTAGTAAAACTAATTTGTTACCATTTCATCAAAGTTGGTTTTTTTTTTCCTTTAAATTAAAATGGTGCTCATTTTGGCAACTGACATCTGGAGAGGTTGCGATACTTAAATGGATCAAGTTCCGCAGGAAAAATTATATCATCAACTTTTCAACCACAAACTGTTTTAAAGGCTCCAGACATTCAAGACGTCACTTGTAGCTAGCTATTTTGAAACATAGCAGATTCGTTGGAAGCAATTTGAGGATCTTTGGGAAGAAGCAGAAACGGCTGCAATTTTGGCACAAACAATTTAAAAATGCCGCTACATCGCTCATCGCGAAAAAGTCGCGAAATCGACGTAGAATCTTTGTCTATGTGTCCATAAGCTAAAAACAGACCATCGTAGCTCCTCATTCCGCAAATATCCAAGCCCAATTTTTATTCACTCAAATGGTGTCATTGAAAGGCAAGTAAAGGCAAAGAGGTTTCACTAATATACCTAAATTGTAGATCAAATTGGGCTCACGTGGGTACCCACTGGAACCACGTTGGGCGCCATGAAAGGAAGGGGACAGAGTGTTACCAAGTTTCTGGACAGCTTGACTAGGTGTAACCTTAGTCTTGGACCAAGAACTTCAATTTCTGGCAAAAATGCCCAAGAGTTCAGATTAACCCTCCCTTGTAGACAAAATCGGGCTCACATAGGTACTCACTGGAACCACGTTGGGCGCCATGAAAGGAAGGATCGATGCTTAGTTGTTGGACAGCTTGACTAGATATAACCTTAGTCTTGGACCAAGAAATCTAGTATCTGCCAAAGAAGCAAAAAATAGTTCAGATTACCCCTCCACTATAGACCAAATTGGACTTAGGTGGGTGCTTTAAGGAATATGTCGGGCGCCATGAAAGGAAGGGGACAGAGTTGGACAACTTGACTAGGCATGACCTAAGTCTTGAACCAAGAATTTCAATTTCTGGCAAAAATGCCCAAGAGTTCAGATTATCCCTCCCTTGTAGACAAAATCGGGCTCACAAGGGTACTCACTGGAATATGTTGGGCGCCACGAAAGGAAGGATCGATGCTTAGTTGTTGGACAGCTTAACTAGATATAACCTTAGTCTTGGACCAAGAACTCTAATATATGCCAAAGAAGCAAAAAATAGTTCAGATTACCCCTCCACTATAGACCAAATTGGACTTAGGTGGGTGCTTTCAGGAATATGTCGGGCGCCATGAAAGGAAGGGGACAGAGTTGGACAGCTTGACTAGGCATGACCTAAGTCTTGGACCAAGATCTTAAATTTCTGGCAAAAATGCTAAGAGCTCAGATTATCCCCCCCTTGTAGACAAAATCGGAGGAAAAAATTATGTTCTGGTTATCATGATTGCCATGCTGTATAGTTGTTGTACTGGCATGGAAAAAGCAGCGAAAATTGGAAAAAGCCAGCCCAAAAGTGAAGTATAGTACCTCATTTTTATTGATTGTCCTCAAAAACTTGCAAATATCTGTACATCACTTTTGGGCTGGCTTTTTCCAATTTTCGTTGCTTTTTCCACACTAATTTGGACACTTGTGAAAGCCTTCAAGTCTTTTTGAAAATTCGCTAAAAAGGGCATTATTGTGAAGGCTTTGGGTACCACATTACCAAATACATATTTAGGGCATGTTTGAATATGAGTTTCCAAGGCAGCCATGATTACAAGCATTTGATCGAGCAATGAAATGAGGAATTTTCTCACACGGTCCAATTTGCCAGAAATCAATAGCAATTTAAGGCTGTTTTTCCCTGATAGGAAAGCTTGCCTGCCAAAAAAAGTTGACCTTTTTCAGTGGCATCATGAACACGATGAAAGCCGCAGTAGCAATCTACTTTAGCCTTGTTTTCAGCGCTGCTGCTCAACTTTCTTTTCAAGTTGAGAAATTTGTCAGGGCTCCAATAGCAAAGTCAAATTATGTTCCCTTTATCACGGCCACAAGGGATAACATTCACTCTGGAATTGAGTGCTGCTTAATGTGCAAGGCTCAATCTGGTTGCGATGGCTGTAAGTTTTCGCTATCCTCAAAGACTTGCTATTTGGTGGACTTTAGTGGGGTTTCCAATGGTGACATCTCTGCTGCTGATGGATTGGACAACAGTGGCTTGCTCATTACAGGTCAGTGGACAGAATGGTCAAGTTGGTCCACTTGTGATGAGGCAACGCTCACCAACACAAGGAACCGAACTTGCATGGCCCCATTCATTGGTGACTTGCATTGCTCCAATGGTGGAGAAACTTCAAGCACTGAGACCAGAACCTGTGGTGAGAGCCTTCATCCCAATTGCAGTTGCTATCATACCTTGTCAATTCTGTATGTTATATGAGTCCTACTACAGTTGACGACGCTGACCAACTGAGACACTTTCGTGATCATAAACAACTGTCTACTAGGGCCAACTGGCTTGACGGACCTGGACGACAACCCACTAGTTTGTCCTGATGCTTGCAAACCATGACCAACAGGCACAACGATTCTGGCCCATGACCAACTCATCAACGAGTCAATTCTAGCTGACTGAATTAGCTTTGCGCCGACTCCAAGCTGTCAGCAACCTTCGTGAGTCCTTCAAGGGCCTCAATGGTTACCAATGTCATCTAGTGATGCACATTAAATATGGGATTCCTACATCTCGGATGATTTAGGTTTAACAGGTTGCGATACTAATTCAGTTGGCTAGAATTGACTCATCGATGAGTTGGTCATGGGCCAGAATCGTTGTGCCTGTTGGTCATGGTTTGCAAGCATCAGGACAAACTAGTGGGCTGTCGTCCAGGTCCGTCAAGCCAGTTGATCCTGGTGAACAGTTGGTCATGTTCCCGATATGTCTAGTACAGTGTATTTCATAGTGGGTCCATCTCATTCAAATAGTCTTTCAGTGCTTCATTTGCTGGTTGTGCACTTCGATGGATTCGTTGAAGACTTTTCGCTGGACCCAATCCAGTCTCCGGCAGTGACCACCTACCCCGCAACTTTCCCTAACATAGGCCCTTACAGTGGCTTCTTGATGACAAGTGATCGTCAGTTGTACATGCTTGAAACTCAAGGTCAAACTCGGATCTACAAGTGGGGCTTTGACAGCCAGTTGCCAGCACTACAGAGTGGTGCAATGCCAGTTCATGGGGAATATCCAGCAGTTACATCAACAAGCCAAGCAATTTACTTGTTTGGAGGAACACCAAGTACAATTAAATGCCACATTTTAGTGACCACAACTTTTGAGGTTGGACACCTTTTTTTGGCATAGTCCAGAATTGTGTCCAAGCTGAAGCAAGCTAGATGTGATTTCAATTTTGCCATTGCAGGTATGAATCTGACTGATGAATATGTGGTGGGTAGTAGTGGGCCTACTTCAATCACGGGTGGAATTCCTACTAGGCTTAGTTGTGCTGCAGCTGTTCCAGGTGATGATGCAGTCATCTATATCTCTGGTGGGGACAAGTGGACGGGTGGAAGAACTAACTTGGTTTGGACCTTCAACACAATCACCAGGGCCTTTGCTGAGCGGACTTTTATTCCTACTGCGAGCAATACTAGCATCGCTACCCACAGTTGTGCTGGTGTCATTGCTTCAAATGGCCAAAAGGTAATAGTATTTGTCAAACCTAAAATGTTAAAATGTGTCCAGCCTAAAACTGCATTGCTGAAAGTCACAAAATTAAATTTGTCTTCACCTTATACCTATTTACTGTAGGCCTATGTGGTGCTTGGAGGCCAGTTAGGTGATATCATTCGGACAGATAGAACTGCTGATGTGTACATGTACTACATTGATCTCAACCAATGGACCAGACTGGCATCCTTGCCACAACCATGCCACCATTCCACATCCATTTACCATGGAGGTTACATTTATTTATCCGGAGATAACTTTTACCTTGAGCCATATGCAGTGGTGAGGATCAAACCAGACCCTGCTCTGACCACGTGGGAAACACTGGGATACCTCACTAAAGGCACTCCATTGCAGCCCATTCTCCAACCTTACTATCCTTAGCCCAAATATGAAGCTTCAACCTAACAAACTTACTTAAGACTGCTTGATTGATCGATTGTTTTATTTTTTTTTTTACTTAATGCGCCAGGCAAATTGGGGGCCACTTCTAGGAAAAAATATCTAGCTAATTTGACCAAAGCAGAAAACAATATGCATAGCTTTGTCTCTGCTGGGCACATTTGCATATTTAATGGCTACTATGGAAACTTATAGCTTTTTAGTCAGCACTCACTTCCCACGCTTGAAAATGCTACATCATTTATGAGTTAAATTCAGACAGTCAGCAATGAAAATCTCATTTGGCACACATGATAGGCTTCCTCCTCATGTGGATCGAATCCAAACCTATCCAATGATTTGCCTGACATTTCATAGGAAGCTCCCACTATTTTTTTGCATTTTCCTTACGCATCTAAAGCTTTGTCATTTCATATATCATCCAAAGAAACCTTATTGTCATTTCACATTTCATTCAAAGAAACCTTATTGAAATACATGATGAAATGTACTTAAGTAAACCACTAGGGCCACTTTGGCCAATTTCTGAAGTGCCACAATGCACCCAGTGCGTATCATTTCTCCGGTCTTTATTGTTAAGCATAAGGTCGAGATCAAAATTATTAGCACTTTTAATGTGATAGTAGTACTTTCTACTTTCGATCATTTTCTGGCACTTATCACACTTTTCTGTTATGCTTTGACTCAGAGATGTCGCATTTTGGTAAATTTTGTCGCAGTAGGTGCACATCATAAGTCATTTGCAATAATGCTCAAATCACATAAGGATAGTCAAAAATAAGACTTCTTTGATTCAAATAAGGCATTTCTTGTGCAGACTTGCAGTCCCAACCATGCCCAACTCCGATAATAATTTCCGGTTATGATCATGGCTGTGATCCTTCATCATCCTTGGTTACAACACATTTGACAATCTTGATAAGAAAGTGTGGTAGGTTAGTTCTTCCACCCGTCAACTCAGTGGTTAGAGTATTGGAATGCTGATCCAACTGGCTGAGATTCTATGGAATATGGCCGTGAATCCAGCTCGATTGGCGGGGAGTGATGCCAGAGTCGTCCATTGGTCTGTTTCAATGTAGTACATGTGCACCGTGTTCAAGTATTTGTTTCCATCTACAGTGAAGCCTCCAAGCACCACATACGCCTGCATTACAAGTAATTGATGATCAACCACTTTGATTGATCTCTCATTTACCTTTTGGCCATTTGCTAGGTTAGGTTAGGTTAGGTTAGGTTAGGTTAGGTTAGGTTAGGTTAGGTTAGGTTAGGTTAGGTTAGGTTAGGTTAGGTTAGGTTAGGTTAGGTTAGGTTAGGTTAGGTTAGGTTAGGTTAGGTTAGGTTAGGTTAGGTTAGGTTAGGTTAGGTTAGGTTAGGTTAGGTTAGGTTAGGTTAGGTTGGGTTAGGTTAGGTTAGGTTAGGTTAGGTTAGGTTAGGTTGGAGTTAGGTTGGGTTAGGTTGCAGGTTAGGTTAGGTTAGGTTAGGTTAGGTTAGGTTAGGTTAGGTTAGGTTAGGTTAGGTTAGGTTAGGTTAGGTTAGGTTAGGTTAGGTTAGGTTAGGTTAGGTTAGGTTAGGTTAGGTTAGGTTAGGTTAGGTTAGGTTAGGTTAGGTTAGGTTAGGTTAGGTTAGGTTAGGTTAGGTTAGGTTAGGTTAGGTTAGGTTAGGTTAGGTTAGGTTAGGTTAGGTTAGGTTAGGTTAGGTTAGGTTGGGGTAGGTGAGGTGACGTTATGGTAGGTTAGGTTAGGTTAGGTTAGGTTAGGTTAGGTTAGGTTAGGTTAGGTTAGGTTAGGTTAGGTTAGGTTAGGTTAGGTTAGGTTAGGTTAGGTTAGGTTAGGTTAGGTTAGGTTAGGTTAGGTTAGGTTAGGTTAGGTTAGGTTAGGTTAGGTTAGGTTAGGTTAGGTTAGGTTAGGTTAGGTTAGGTTAGGTTAGGTTAGGTTAGGTTAGGTTAGGTTAGGTTAGGTTAAGTTAACCTAAGCGATGATCGGTGTATCTTCCGTACTTTGCGGCCGAACGGGTTGCCACTCAGCAAAATTTCATTAATACAAAAGGACCCGATTTTTGTGCTCTACATTTGATATTTTATGAGTCTTGAAGATTCACCTACGTTTTCGGCCGCAAAGTTGAAAAAACCGTTTCGCCCTAATAAATACCGATGATCACTGTATCTTCCGTGGATTGCTCGCCCACGGGTTGCCACTGGGCCTTGCCCTTTATATCCTGAGCATTTCAGCCCATGCCCTACAACTTCTATTAGTAAAGTTTTTAATTCTACCTACCAGTTTTGGCCGCTCGCTTCATAACGATCATCGTTTTAACCCGATTTTTCACTTTTTGGCCTCCATTTTCAACTTTGAGGCCAGGGTTGACCCCATTTTTGTAGGTAGAATGGGCTGAAAAAAAACACCCGAACTGATTTAATCATCTGGGAACCCGATGGCGTTGGTCCCGGGCCCCAGTGGCAACCCGTTGGCCCGCAATCCACGGAAGATACACTTAAATCTTGCAGCCTGACCCCGCCAAGATTCAGAAGGAGTGGCCCAGGGGCCACACCCTTTGAATCTTATTATGAAACTTGGGGTCTGTGAACCCCAATCAGTTGTCAAAGTCGGGTTAGGACCCGATTTGGGGGTACTTTATTACTGAACTGCACTTTTTGACATAATGCCACCCCCCAGGTGGAGGTCAACTTCTACGTGGAGTGGCCTATCGGGTCGGCTGAGGTGTCCTCGGACAGGTTTTCAGGGGTGGAGAACCCGAATCTGCAGTCGGATTGGCGCTAGCTCCACTCCTAGTACCCGCAGGGTCCCAAATGGGGTACCCTATGTACTCCAACTCCCTCTTGGGGGGGTCTGACCCCAATGACCCATAAAACAAAAGTTGTTCAGTTTAGCCTCAGCTTTCATTTGCCGTATCGCGCGACCCGATCGGACCGGAAATAGCGATACTGGGCGGTCGCGGTCCATGTGGGCGCGCGCGGGTTTTGGGGCAAGTTTGGGCCCTGGGGGTAACTCGGGGGTCCTTTGAGATATCGGGACGTGCTCGGTGTCCTCGGTAGGGTTTTCGGGGGTGCTGAACCCGATTCTGGACCCCGATTTGGGCTACGAGGACCCGGTCCGTGACCCCGACTTGGGGCGTCACCCCAAAACTTTAACCCGCCCCAGATGGCTCATTTTTCACCCAAACTCGATGAAACTTTGGATTCTGGCTCCCAGCACTTTCCTTACTCAGCACAGTCAGCTGATTTCAAAACTGCTGAGTCGTTTTCTCAGCACTCGGTAGAGCCGGAACGGTAAGAGATATCAAAAAACTTATTTAGCAAAAGTTGCTCAGCACCCCAAAACATGTAAGCGTACCGAATCTCAGCATCTCAGTAAAGCGACTCAGCACCCCAAAACGGCGAGATACAGCAAAGTCATTGAAGCAAAAGTTGTTGCAAATAAGTCACTGACTTCAGAACTGGTCTTGTTTTTGAGCTAGGCCGCTTTCTAGGAAATCGTCGAAAAATCCATAAGGCCCTGGCCTTGGGAAAACTCGACTTTTTCCTGAGTCATTTTATGGAATTGGCTATGAAGTACAAAGATGTAGAGGAGCTCAGCACGACCTCATAACAGTAAATGGATCCATGGTGGGACGCTCCGTTGCTGAGATATCGATCGTCAAAGTTTACTGCTGCTGAGCCCCCTGAAAAAGTGCACTTTTTCGCTGAGTTGTCCGATTGGGCTGAGACTTGGCACAAATGATCTACTAGATGCCATGAGTCAGCACACCAAAGGATTTGGTGCTCAGCAGCTCAGCAGCGGAGTTATTTAGCCAGATATGCTCAGCATAAAACCCTGCTCAGCAGAGAACCAGCTGAGCTGTGATAAAAACTGATGGCACTTTCTAATAGCCCATAAGACAGTGATCATTTATCAGTAAAGACTTTTCATATATCTCATCATTCTGCTGAGTTATTAAGTAAAAACCTGAAAATGGGGTCAAATGGGAGGCTGAATAACTCCGCTGCTGAGCGTTTTTGGGCATATGTTTACTTGAGATTATCTGCTCAGAATGTGACAGAGAACAATCGTACCAAGTTTCAGCTCAATCCGAGCACTTTGAAAAATCGGCCACTTTTTCTAAGGCTACCCCCTTGGGAAAACTCGACTTTTTCCCAAGTCATTTTATGGACTTGACTATGAAGTACAAAGTTGTAGAGGAGCTCAGCCTGACTTCAAAACCGTAAATTGAAGTCTGCTGAGACTCTCCGTTGCTGAGATAGCTCTGAGCTCTCAGCAGTACTAGAAGTGAGACTTAATAGTGGACTTAGCGACTTGACTATGAAGTACAAACTTGTTAGGTTGCTCAAGACAAGCTCAGATCAGTAAATGGATTTCTGCTGAGACGCTCCGTTGCTGAGATATTGTTGCGCCATGACAACTGTCCCTTCCATGGATTGTGGGCCAACGGGTTGCCACTCAGCCGAGATATTTGAATCCTGAGTACTTGAGGACCTTGGCTACAACTTATATTAGCAAAGTTTTCAATTCTACCTTTGAAATTTGAAGTAAACGATTTTCAAAGCTCAGCTGTGCAGTGCTGAGATCGATCGCAAGTATATGCTGAGATATCAAGTTGACTATGAAGTACAAAGTTGTAGAGGAGCTCAGCCTGACTTCAGAACAGTAAATTGATGTCTGCTGAGACGCTCTGTTGCTGAGATAGCGCTGAGCTCGGAGCACTATATAACTTCGTAAATGAAAATGCGCTGAGCTACTTTGAGTACTAATAAAAGTGATAGAGAATGTCAAGACGAATTCATGAGGTCAAATAGAAGTGAGCTGAGACTCTCCGTTGCTGAGATATCGCGCGCCGAAGTTTACTATATAGACTTTGTTTACTTTTCCATTTTAGCTCGAATTTTCGGCCTTTTTGGGGCTAAAAGTGATGGAAAAGGGGCAGTTCTTGCAGCCAAGTCTTCCTTTTGGTCCTTTCTTGGACTTTTTCAAGTATTTGAAGACTTTATAGCTTTCTAAAGTGGAAATTTCCGCGAAAAACGGATCGCGTCAAATTTCGAGCGATCAAATTAAAGTCGGTCTACGGCCTTTGACACCTTGAAACCTTGTAGAGGAGGTTGCCCTGACTTCATAGCATCAAATTGGGGCAAAATATCTGGTCTAGAACCGGAGATATCGCGCGCCAAAGTTTTCGCTTAATAGCAGCCTAACTGCTGAGTTTTACGGAGACTTCTAGCTGAGCTATCTTGTTTACTATTTAGCAAAAAGTGTTCAGTTTGGTCTCCCATTTCCAAATCTGTAAAGAGTTTCAAAATCGGAGCATTTTTCGAATTTTCGCATGCTTAACGAGTTTTAAGTACACTGCTATGTACTACGTAGTACATAAGGCCTTTCGTTCTGAAGCAGCGGCAGTAAAAGTGGAGATATGAATTTTGCTATGAAGTAAAAGTAGTTTCTGCTGAGTCTCTGGATTCCATAGAAGTAAACAGTTTTAAAATCGGACAACTACGAGCTGAGATAGCGCTGAGCGCTCAGCAGTACAAGTAAGCGGACTAGGACGTGGACTTGTGGACTTGGCTTTGAAGTACAAAGTGGTAGAGGAGCTCAGCACAACTTCAGAAAAGTAAATTGATCCGAGCTATGACGCTCCGTTGCTGAGATATCGCGCGCCGAAGTTTACTGTATAGAGTTTGTTTACTTTTGCATTTTGGGCCCGAATTTGGCCTGTTTTGGGGCCTAAAACTACTCGAAATGGGGCAATTCTTCCTCCCAAGACTTCCTTTTATTGTTTTCTTGGACTTTTTCATGAATTTGAAGACTTTATTGCATTCTAGAGTGGAATTTTCCGCGAAAAACGGATCGCGTCAAATTTCGAGCGATCAAATTAAAGTCGGTCTACGGCCTTTGACACCTTGAAACCTTGTAGAGGAGGTTGCCCTGACTTCATAGCATCAAATTGGGGCAAAATATCTGGTCTAGAACCGGAGATATCGCGCGCCAAAGTTTTCGCTTAATAGCAGCCTAACTGCTGAGTTTTACGGAGACAAGGAGCTGAGATATCTTGTTTACTATTTAGCAAAAAGTGTTCAGTTTGGTCTCCCATTTCCAAAACTGTAAATAGTTCCAAAATCGGAGCATTTTTCGAATTTTCGTATTGAATAGACGGATGAAACGCAGCCTTATGTACTACGGACTACATAGAGCGTTTCGTTCAGAACTAGCTCAAGTAAAAGTGGACTTATGAACTTTGCTATGAAATAAAAAAATGATCAGCTGAGTCTCAGGATTTCATAGGTATAAATAGTTTTAAAATCGGACAACTACGAGCTGAGATAGCGCTGAGCGCTCAGCAGTACAGAACCAGCGGACTTGGAAGTGGACTTGTGGACTTGGCTTTGAAGTACAAAGTGGTAGAGGAGCTCAGCCCGACTTCAGAACAGTAAATTGATCCGAGCTGTGACGCTCCGTTGCTGAGATATAGATCGTCAAAGTTTACTGCTGCTGAGCCCCCTGAAAAAGTGCACTTTTTCGCTGAGTTGTCCGATTGGGCTGAGACTTGGCACAAATGGTCCACTAGATGCCATGAGTCAGCACACCAAAGGATTTGGTGCTCAGCAGCTCAGCAGCAAAGTTATTTAGCCAGATATGCTCAGCATAAAACCCTGCTCAGCAGAGAACCAGCTGAGCTGTGATAAAAACTGATGGCACTTTCTAATAGCCCATAAGACAGTGATCATTTATCAGTAAAGACTTTTCATATATCTCATCATTCTGCTGAGTTATTAAGTAAAAACCTGATAATGGGGTCAAATGGGAGGCTGAATAACTCCGCTGCTGAGCGTTTTTGGGCATATGTTTACTTGAGATTATCTGCTCAGAATGTGACGGAGAACATTCATACCAAGTTTCAGCTCAATCCGAGCACTTTGAAAAATCGGCCACTTTTTCTAAGGCTACCCCCTTAGGAAAACTCGACTTTTTGCCAAGTCATTTTATGGACTTGACTATGAACCAAGACTTGTAGAGGAGCTCGGCCTGACTTCAAAAACGTAAATTGAAGTGTGCTGAGACGCTCCGTTGCTGAGATATAGGGGGTCAAAGTCTCGAAATCGGGCCCCAGAAGGAGCGGTCTCTCAGAAAATTTCATAAAATAAGAAATGATGGGGACATCAAGGGCTACTTGCATATCAAATTTCAGCTCTGTAGCTCAACATTTAGAGTTGCTGAGTCGGTTGTTTACTTTGCTGAGACTCGGTCAAAATGATGTTTGATTTATTTGCAACAACTTTTGCTTCAATGACTTTGCTGTATCTTGTCATTTTTGGTTGCTGAGTCACTTGGCTGAGATGCTGAGACTTGGTCAAAATGATGTTTGATTTATTTGCAACAACTTTTGCTTCAATGACTTTGCTGTATCTGCTCATTTTAGAATGCTGAGTCACTTGGCTGAGATGCTGAGACTTGTTATATAAGGGTATTTTGGGGTGCTGAGCAACTTTTGCTAAATAAGTTTTTTGATATCTCTCACCGTTTCTGAGATACAGAGTGCTGAGAAAGTGACTCAGCTGTTTTGAAATCAGCTGACTGTGCTGAGTTGGCTCCATAAAGGACTCAGCTGTAAGTGAAAAATCAGTTTTGGGCTCGTTCGGAGTGATAATCTGCGAAAAAAACGGGGTCTATATTTGGGGTGGCCCCCTCAAACGGGGTCAAAATCGGGGTCAGGGGGCCAAAGTTAGGGTCATTGTAAGGTATAGTGGGTCAGTAATGTGCTCAGTAGTTAAGAAACGGGTTATATAGTGGGGGCGGGGCCCAAAATCGGGGTCAAAATCGGGGTCCTAGGCCCCCCAGGGGTCATCTGGGGGGGTTGCGGTAGGTTGCGGTAGGTCGCGGTAGGGTAATGGGCGAATCGCTGAGCGATTCCCCAATGGGTGAAAAGTTAAAGTCCAGTCTCTCTAGTCCTTTCCTCCGTTAGCTGGGGGTGGGGCTAACTTGGGGCCCGATCGGGGTAGAGGGCCAATTCCAACGCCAGTGCGTAGCCCTGACCCTAAGGAACCCGGGGGTACCAGCCCCGGGGCCCCCAGGCCCATGGGGGCGGGGCCAGGGGCGTTAGTGCAGTTGTTTGTAGTTTGGTACAAATAATCCATAGTACTATGTATATACCCTATGTAGGTACTTAGGGTCCGGAAAATCCTTATGTAGTAAAGTGGGAGTAGGTGCTAGGGCAAAGTGGTCATAGGGAAAGTTGTTCATCTTGATGAGGGGCATCTTTTCTATTAATGAAATTTTTCACCTAGGCCTAAGGCCTGGGAGATGGGCCTAACCTAAGTTTTGCCCTTTAGGCTGGGCTGCCCTAAAAACGTACACGTGGAATCAGCTGATTTTTGGTGAGGAAGTGGGGGGTACCAAGGTCTACCACCATGCCAAGTTTCAGCTTCCAGTTACGTCGTTTACTGTGTATCATAACCGCGATCATCGCGATCATCGCTAATGATCATCGCTCTATGTAGTGATCGACTTAAGTTAGGTTAGGTTAGGTTAGGTTAGGCCAGGCCAGGCCAGGCCAGGCCAGGCCAGGCCAGGCCAGGCCAGGCCAGGCCAGGCCAGGCCAGGCCAGGCCAGGCCAGGCCAGGCCAGGCCAGGCCAGGCCAGGCCAGGCCAGGCCAGGCCAGGCCAGGCCAGGCCAGGCCAGGCCAGGCCAGGCCAGGCCAGGCCAGGCCAGGCCAGGCCAGGCCAGGCCAGGCCAGGCCAGGCCAGGCCAGGCCAGGCCAGGCCAGGCCAGGCCAGGCCAGGCCAGGCCAGGCCAGGCCAGGCCAGAAGCCAGGCCAGGCCAGGCCAGGCCAGGCCAGGCCAGGCCAGGCCAGGCCAGGCCAGGCCAGGCCAGGCCAGGCCAGGCCAGGCCAGGCCAGGCCAGGCCAGGGCCAGGCCAGGCCAGGCCAGGCCAGGCCAGGCCAGGCCAGGCCAGGCCAGGCCAGGCCAGGCCAGGCCAGGCCAGGCCAGGCCAGGCCAGGCCAGGCCAGGCCAGGCCAGGCCAGGCCAGGCCAGGCCAGGCCAGGCCAGGCCAGGCCAGGCCAGGCCAGGCCAGGCCAGGCCAGGCCAGGCCAGGCCAGGCCAGGCCAGGCCAGGCCAGGCCAGGCCAGGCCAGGCCAGGCCAGGCCAGGCCAGGCCAGGCCAGGCCAGGCCAGGCCAGGCCAGGCCAGGCCAGGCCAGGCCAGGCCAGGCCAGGCCAGGCCAGGCCAGGCCAGGCCAGGCCAGGCCAGGCCAGGCCAGGCCAGGCCAGGCCAGGCCAGGCCAGGCCAGGCCAGGCCAGGCCAGGCCAGGCCAGGCCAGGCCAGGCCAGGCCAGGCCAGGCCAGGCCAGGCCAGGCCAGGCCAGGCCAGGCCAGGCCAGGCCAGGCCAGGCCAGGCCAGGCCAGGCCAGGCCAGGCCAGGCCAGGCCAGGCCAGGCCAGGCCAGGCCAGGCCAGGCCAGGCCAGGCCAGGCCAGGCCAGGCCAGGCCAGGCCAGGCCAGGCCAGGCCAGGCCAGGCCAGGCCAGGCCAGGCCAGGCCAGGCCAGGCCAGGCCAGGCCAGGCCAGGCCAGGCCAGGCCAGGCCAGGCCAGGCCAGGCCAGGCCAGGCCAGGCCAGGCCAGGCCAGGCCAGGCCAGGCCAGGCCAGGCCAGGCCAGGCCAGGCCAGGCCAGGCCAGGCCAGGCCAGGCCAGGCCAGGCCAGGCCAGGCCAGGCCAGGCCAGGCCAGGCCAGGCCAGGCCAGGCCAGGCCAGGCCAGGCCAGGCCAGGCCAGGCCAGGCCAGGCCAGGCCAGGCCAGGCCAGGCCAGGCCAGGCCAGGCCAGGCCAGGCCAGGCCAGGCCAGGCCAGGCCAGGCCAGGCCAGGCCAGGCCAGGCCAGGCCAGGCCAGGCCAGGCCAGGCCAGGCCAGGCCAGGCCAGGCCAGGCCAGGCCAGGCCAGGCCAGGCCAGGCCAGGCCAGGCCAGGCCAGCCAGGCCAGGCCAGGCCAGGCCAGGCCAGGCCAGGCCAGGCCAGGCCAGGCCAGGCCAGGCCAGGCCAGGCCAGGCCAGGCCAGGCCAGGCCAGGCCAGGCCAGGCCAGGCCAGGCCAGGCCAGGCCAGGCCAGGCCAGGCCAGGCCAGGCCAGGCCAGGCCAGGCCAGGCCAGGCCAGGCCAGGCCAGGCCAGGCCAGGCCAGGCCAGGCCAGGCCAGGCCAGGCCAGGCCAGGCCAGGCCAGGCCAGGCCAGGCCAGGCCAGGCCAGGCCAGGCCAGGCCAGGCCAGGCCAGGCCAGGCCAGGCCAGGCCAGGCCAGGCCAGGCCAGGCCAGGCCAGGCCAGGCCAGGCCAGGCCAGGCCAGGCCAGGCCAGGCCAGGCCAGGCCAGGCCAGGCCAGGCCAGGCCAGGCCAGGCCAGGCCAGGCCAGGCCAGGCCAGGCCAGGCCAGGCCAGGCCAGGCCAGGCCAGGCCAGGCCAGGCCAGGCCAGCCAGGCCAGGCCAGGCCAGGCCAGGCCAGGCCAGGCCAGGCCAGGCCAGGCCAGGCCAGGCCAGGCCAGGCCAGGCCAGGCCAGGCCAGGCCAGGCCAGGCCAGGCCAGGCCAGGCCAGGCCAGGCCAGGCCAGGCCAGGCCAGGCCAGGCCAGGCCAGGCCAGGCCAGGCCAGGCCAGGCCAGGCCAGGCCAGGCCAGGCCAGGCCAGGCCAGGCCAGGCCAGGCCAGGCCAGGCCAGGCCAGGCCAGGCCAGGCCAGGCCAGGCCAGGCCAGGCCAGGCCAGGCCAGGCCAGGCCAGGCCAGGCCAGCCAGGCCAGGCCAGGCCAGGCCAGGCCAGGCCAGGCCAGGCCAGGCCAGGCCAGGCCAGGCCAGGCCAGGCCAGGCCAGGCCAGGCCAGGCCAGGCCAGGCCAGGCCAGGCCAGGCCAGGCCAGGCCAGGCCAGGCCAGGCCAGGCCAGGCCAGGCCAGGCCAGGCCAGGCCAGGCCAGGCCAGGCCAGGCCAGGCCAGGCCAGGCCAGGCCAGGCCAGGCCAGGCCAGGCCAGGCCAGGCCAGGCCAGGCCAGGCCAGGCCAGGCCAGGCCAGGCCAGGCCAGGCCAGGCCAGGCCAGGCCAGGCCAGGCCAGGCCAGGCCAGGCCAGGCCAGGCCAGGCCAGGCCAGGCCAGGCCAGGCCAGGCCAGGCCAGGCCAGGCCAGGCCAGGCCAGGCCAGGCCAGGCCAGGCCAGGCCAGGCCAGGCCAGGCCAGGCCAGGCCAGGCCAGGCCAGGCCAGGCCAGGCCAGGCCAGGCCAGCCAGGCCAGGCCAGGCCAGGCCAGGCCAGGCCAGGCCAGGCCAGGCCAGGCCAGGCCAGAAGCCAGGCCAGGCCAGGCCAGGCCAGGCCAGGCCAGGCCAGGCCAGGCCAGGCCAGGCCAGGCCAGGCCAGGCCAGGCCAGGCCAGGCCAGGCCAGGCCAGGCCAGGCCAGGCCAGGCCAGGCCAGGCCAGGCCAGGCCAGGCCAGGCCAGGCCAGGCCAGGCCAGGCCAGGCCAGGCCAGGCCAGGCCAGGCCAGGCCAGGCCAGGCCAGGCCAGGCCAGGCCAGGCCAGGCCAGGCCAGGCCAGGCCAGGCCAGGCCAGGCCAGGCCAGGCCAGGCCAGGCCAGGCCAGGCCAGGCCAGGCCAGGCCAGGCCAGGCCAGGCCAGGCCAGGCCAGGCCAGGCCAGGCCAGGCCAGGCCAGGCCAGGCCAGGCCAGGCCAGGCCAGGCCAGGCCAGGCCAGGCCAGGCCAGGCCAGGCCAGGCCAGGCCAGGCCAGGCCAGGCCAGGCCAGGCCAGGCCAGGCCAGGCCAGGCCAGGCCAGGCCAGGGCCAGGCCAGGCCAGGCCAGGCCAGGCCAGGCCAGGCCAGGCCAGGCCAGGCCAGGCCAGGCCAGGCCAGGCCAGGCCAGGCCAGGCCAGGCCAGGCCAGGCCAGGCCAGGCCAGGCCAGGCCAGGCCAGGCCAGGCCAGGCCAGAAGCCAGGCCAGGCCAGGCCAGGCCAGGCCAGGCCAGGCCAGGCCAGGCCAGGCCAGGCCAGGCCAGGCCAGGCCAGGCCAGGCCAGGCCAGGCCAGGCCAGGCCAGGCCAGGCCAGGCCAGGCCAGGCCAGGCCAGGCCAGGCCAGGCCAGGCCAGGCCAGGCCAGGCCAGGCCAGGCCAGGCCAGGCCAGGCCAGGCCAGGCCAGGCCAGGCCAGGCCAGGCCAGGCCAGGCCAGGCCAGGCCAGGCCAGGCCAGGCCAGGCCAGGCCAGGCCAGGCCAGGCCAGGCCAGGCCAGGCCAGGCCAGGCCAGGCCAGGCCAGGCCAGGCCAGGCCAGGCCAGGCCAGGCCAGGCCAGGCCAGGCCAGGCCAGGCCAGGCCAGGCCAGGGCCAGGCCAGGCCAGGCCAGGCCAGGCCAGGCCAGGCCAGGCCAGGCCAGGCCAGGCCAGGCCAGGCCAGGCCAGGCCAGGCCAGGCCAGGCCAGGCCAGGCCAGGCCAGGCCAGGCCAGGCCAGGCCAGGCCAGGCCAGGCCAGGCCAGGCCAGGCCAGGCCAGGCCAGGCCAGGCCAGGCCAGGCCAGGCCAGGCCAGGCCAGGCCAGGCCAGGCCAGGCCAGGCCAGGCCAGGCCAGGCCAGGCCAGGCCAGGCCAGGCCAGGCCAGGCCAGGCCAGGCCAGGCCAGGCCAGGCCAGGCCAGGCCAGGCCAGGCCAGGCCAGGCCAGGCCAGGCCAGGCCAGGCCAGGCCAGGCCAGGCCAGGCCAGGCCAGGCCAGGCCAGGCCAGGCCAGGCCAGGCCAGGCCAGGCCAGGCCAGGCCAGGCCAGGCCAGGCCAGGCCAGGCCAGGCCAGGCCAGGCCAGGCCAGGCCAGGCCAGGCCAGGCCAGGCCAGGCCAGGCCAGGCCAGGCCAGGCCAGGCCAGGCCAGGCCAGGCCAGGCCAGGCCAGGCCAGGCCAGGCCAGGCCAGGCCAGGCCAGGCCAGGCCAGGCCAGGCCAGGCCAGGCCAGGCCAGGCCAGGCCAGGCCAGGCCAGGCCAGGCCAGGCCAGGCCAGGCCAGGCCAGGCCAGGCCAGGCCAGGCCAGGCCAGGCCAGGCCAGGCCAGGCCAGGCCAGGCCAGGCCAGGCCAGGCCAGGCCAGGCCAGGCCAGGCCAGGCCAGGCCAGGCCAGGCCAGGCCAGGCCCAGGCCAGGCCAGGCCAGGCCAGGCCAGGCCAGGCCAGGCCAGGCCAGGCCAGGCCAGGCCAGGCCAGGCCAGGCCAGGCCAGGCCAGGCCAGGCCAGGCCAGGCCAGGCCAGGCCAGGCCAGGCCAGGCCAGGCCAGGCCAGGCCAGGCCAGGCCAGGCCAGGCCAGGCCAGGCCAGGCCAGGCCAGGCCAGGCCAGGCCAGGCCAGGCCAGGCCAGGCCAGGCCAGGCCAGGCCAGGCCAGGCCAGGCCAGGCCAGGCCAGGCCAGGCCAGGCCAGGCCAGGCCAGGCCAGGCCAGGCCAGGCCAGGCCAGGCCAGGCCAGGCCAGGCCAGGCCAGGCCAGGCCAGGCCAGGCCAGGCCAGGCCAGGCCAGGCCAGGCCAGGCCAGGCCAGGCCAGGCCAGGCCAGGCCAGGCCAGGCCAGGCCAGGCCAGGCCAGGCCAGGCCAGGCCAGGCCAGGCCAGGCCAGGCCAGGCCAGGCCAGGCCAGGCCAGGCCAGGCCAGGCCAGGCCAGGCCAGGCCAGGCCAGGCCAGGCCAGGCCAGGCCAGGCCAGGCCAGGCCAGGCCAGGCCAGGCCAGGCCAGGCCAGGCCAGGCCAGGCCAGGCCAGGCCAGGCCAGGCCAGGCCAGGCCAGGCCAGGCCAGGCCAGGCCAGGCCAGGCCAGGCCAGGCCAGGCCAGGCCAGGCCAGGCCAGGCCAGGCCAGGCCAGGCCAGGCCAGGCCAGGCCAGGCCAGGCCAGGCCAGGCCAGGCCAGGCCAGGCCAGGCCAGGCCAGGCCAGGCCAGGCCAGGCCAGGCCAGGCCAGGCCAGGCCAGGCCAGGCCAGGCCAGGCCAGGCCAGGCCAGGCCAGGCCAGGCCAGGCCAGGCCAGGCCAGGCCAGGCCAGGCCAGGCCAGGCCAGGCCAGGCCAGGCCAGGCCAGGCCAGGCCAGGCCAGGCCAGGCCAGGCCAGGCCAGGCCAGGCCAGGCCAGGCCAGGCCAGGCCAGGCCAGGCCAGGCCAGGCCAGGCCAGGCCAGGCCAGGCCAGGCCAGGCCAGGCCAGGCCAGGCCAGGCCAGGCCAGGCCAGGCCAGGCCAGGCCAGGCCAGGCCAGGCCAGGCCAGGCCAGGCCAGGCCAGGCCAGGCCAGGCCAGGCCAGGCCAGGCCAGGCCAGGCCAGGCCAGGCCAGGCCAGGCCAGGCCAGGCCAGGCCAGGCCAGGCCAGGCCAGGCCAGGCCAGGCCAGGCCAGGCCAGGCCAGGCCAGGCCAGGCCAGGCCAGGCCAGGCCAGGCCAGGCCAGGCCAGGCCAGGCCAGGCCAGGCCAGGCCAGGCCAGGCCAGGCCAGGCCAGGCCAGGCCAGGCCAGGCCAGGCCAGGCCAGGCCAGGCCAGGCCAGGCCAGGCCAGGCCAGGCCAGGCCAGGCCAGGCCAGGCCAGCTGGGGCCAGGCCAGGCCAGGCCAGGCCAGGCCAGGCCAGGCCAGGCCAGCTAGCCAGGCCAGGCTCAGGCCAGCTGTGCTGCCAGGCCAGGCCAGGCCAGGCCAGGCCAGGCCAGGCCAGGCCAGGCCAGGCCAGGCCAGGCCAGGCCAGGCCAGGCCAGGCTCAGGCCAGGCCAGGCCAGGCCAGGCCAGGCCAGGCCAGGCCAGGCCAGAAGAAGAAGAAGAAGCCAGGAGCCAGGCCAGGCCAGGCCAGGCCAGGCCAGGCTGCGCAGCGCCAGTGCCATGGCCAGTGCCAGGCCAGCAGCCAGGCCAGGCCAGGCCAGGCCAGGCCAGGCCAGGCCAGCGAGCCAGGCCAGTGCCAGGCCAGGCCAGGCCAGGCCAGGCCAGGCCAGGGCCAGGCCAGGCCAGGCCAGGCCAGGCCAGGCCAGGCCAGGCCAGGCCAGGCCAGGCCAGGCCAGGCCAGGCCAGTTTAGCCAGGCTGCGCCGAAGAAGCAGGCGAAGCCAGGCCAGGCCAGGCCAGGCCAGGCCAGCGCCAGGCCAGGCCAGGCCAGTCAGCCAGGCCAGGCCGAGGTTGTGCCAGGCCACAGCCAGGCCAGGCCAGGCCAGGCTAGGCCAGGCCAGTGCCAGGCCAGGCCAGGCCAGCTGTGGCCAGGCCAGGCCAGTGCCAGGCCAGGCCAGGCCAGGCCAGGCCAGGCCAGGCCAGGCCAGGCCAGGCCAGGCCAGTGTCAGGCCAGGCCAGGTCAGGCCAGGCCAGGCCAGGCCAGGCCAGGCCAGGCCAGGCCAGGCCAGCTGAGAAGAAAGAAGCCAGGCTACAGGCCAGCTGAAGCCAGGCCAGGCCAGGCCAGGTTGTGCCAGGCCAGGCTAGGCCAGGCCAGGCCAGGCTAGGCCAGGCTGAAGCCAGGCCAGGCAAAGCCAGGCCAGGCTAGGCCAGGCCAGGCCAGGCCAGGCCAGGCCAGGCCAGGCCAGGTGCCAGGGCCGAGCTTTGAGCCCAGGCCTGCGCCAGGCCAGGCCAGGCCAGGCCAGGCCAGGCCAGGCCACAGCCAGGCCAGGCCAGGCCAGGCCAGGCCAGGCCAGGCCAGGCCAGGCGAGGCTAGGCCAGGCTGCGCCAGGCCAGGCCAGGCCAGGCCAGGCCAGGCCAGGCCAGGCCAGGCCAGGCTTGTGCCAGGCCAGGCCAGGCCAGGCCAGGCCAGGCCAGGCCAGGCCAGGCCAGGCCAGGCCAGGCCAGGCCAGGCCAGGCCAGGCCAGGCCAGGGCCGGTGGCTTAGGCGAAGCTGGAAGAAGAAGAAAATAGCCAGGCCAGGGCCAGGCCAGGCCAGGCCAGGCCAGGCCAGGCCAGGCCAGGCCAGGCCAGGCCAGGCCAGGCCAGTAAGAAGAAGCTAGGCCAGGTTGCCAGGCCAGGCCAGGCCAGGGCCAGGCCAGGCGAGGTTGCAGTGCCAGGCCAGGCCGGGCAAAGCCAGGCCAGGCCAGGCCAGGCCAGGCCAGGCCAGGCCAGGCCAGGCCAGGCCAGGCCAGAAGAAGCCAGGCCAGGCCAGGCCAGGCTAGGAACAGGCCAGGCCAGGCCAGGCCAGGCTAGGCCAGGCCAGGCCAGGCCAGGCCAGGCCAGGCCAGGCCAGGCTAGGCCGGAAAGAAGAAATAGCCAGGCCAGGCCAGGCCAGGCCAGGCCAGGCGCAGGCCAGGCCAGGCCAGGCCAGGCGGAAGCCAGGCCAGGCCAGGCCAGGCCAGGCCAGGCTCAGGCCAGGCTGGTGCCAGGCCAGGCCAGCACCATGGCCAGGCCAGGCCAGGCCAGGCCAGGCCAGGCCAGTGGCCAGGCCAGGCCAGGCCAGGCTAGTGCCAGTAAGCCATGCCAGCTGGTGCTGAAAACAGGCTGAAGAAGAAGAAGAAGAAGAAGCTGTGGCTGTACAGTGGCCAGGCCAGGCCAGGCCAGGCTGTGCTGTGCCAGGCCAGGCCAGGCTCAGGCTGGAAGCAGCTGGTGGCTTGTGCTGGAAGAAGCAGGGTTGTGAAGCAGGCCAGGCTGTGCCAGGCCAGGCCAGGCCAAAGGTGCCAGGCCAGGCCAGGCCAGGTTTGTGGCTGAAGAGCCAGGCCAGGCCAGGGCCAGGCCAGGCCGCGCCAGGCCAGGCCAGGCCAGGCCAGGCCAGGCCAGGCCAGGCCAGGCCAGGCCAGGCCAGGCCAGGCCAGGCCAGGCCAGGCCGAGGCCAGGCCAGGCCAGGCTGGCGGCCAGGCCAGGCCAGGCCAGGCCACAGTGGCCAGGCCAGGCCAGGCCAGGCCAGGCCAGGCCAGGCCAGGCCAGGCCAGTGCCAGGCCAGGCCAGGCTCAGCTTGTGCTAGGCCAGGCGAAGCCAGGCCAGGCCATGCCAGGCCAGGCCAGGCCAGGCCAGGCCAGGCCAGGCCAGGCCAGGCCAGGCCAGGCCAGGCCAGGCCAGGCCAGGCCAGGCGAAGGAAGCAGGCGAGGCGAGGCCAGGCCAGGCCAGGCTAGGCCAGGCCAGGCCAGGCTGTGCCAGGCTAGGCTTAGGCCAGTTGAGTTGAGGCAGGTTAGCAGTGCCAGGCGAGTTGCAACAGGCCAGGCCAGGCCAGGCCAGGCCAGGCCAGGCCAGGCCAGGCCAGGCCAGGCCAGGCCAGGCCAGGCCAGGCCAGGCCAGGCCAGGCCAGGCCAGGCCAGGCCAGTGCCAGGCCAGGCCAGGTTGTGCGCGAGGCCAGGCCAGGCCAGGCCAGGCCAGCCAGGCCAGGCCAGGCCAGGCCAAAGAAGAAGAAGTGCTGTTAGGGAAGCAGCTCAGGCCGTGGGCCAGGCCAGGCCAGGCCAGGCCAGGCCAGGCCAGGCCAGGCCAGGCCAGGCCAGGCCAGGCCAGGCCAGGCCAGGCCAGGCTGAAGAAGAAGAAGC